>JAODAL010057751.1:0-22488 GCA_025379985.1 Phyllomedusa bahiana | reverse complement strand
TCTACTAAGGTAGGCTTGAACAGCCCCCCTTGCCGGGGGGTGCTGGGGCCCTCATGAAAACTCCCTACACAGCTCTACAGCACATGTCCTGCTTTATATAAAAGTTTATCTGCCACCTTTTGGAAAGCACTGGTGCTCAAGAGACATTTTAGTGAGCCTATTCAATCAGCAGTGCTGTGCTCAGTGTCAGTGTAACCCGCAGTCCCCAGCATTCCTCCATTCCCCAGAACTTTCCTGTGAGTCTTGCTGCATATCCCCTTTGACAACCTCAAAAATCTCAGTCTGAGACTATTATAACCTTTCTTTTTGCACCCTCCAAACCCCTGATATAAGTACTTGCTGTTTCAGTGACTGGACTCTGCTACATCTGGAAAGCACTGGTGATCAGAATCAGTTTAGGGGAGCTATTCATCAGCAGTGCGTGTCAGTGTCAGTTTAAACCTGAAGTGTCCAGCATCCCTCCACTGTCAGGACTTTTCTGCTAATTTCCCCTGCTGCAGTATTATATCTGAAAGTCTCACCATCTAAGCCTGAGTCTATTATATGTAAATAGTAATAGCTCACCTATTTTCACAGGCTAGTCCTTTTTCCTTCATGCGAGTCCGCGCTGTGTTGCACTCCGTCCCGGTTCCCGCCGGCCAAGCGGTGTGAACGCCAATACAATTCCGGATATCCTGGTGCTAACCCACTCCGAGGCTTGCACCGCAAGGAACTCCAAATGCCGGTAAGGGTTTGAAAAAATACAGCTTTATTGCAGAATTAAAACTAGCAGCGCACAAAACAAAGTCACAGGGATGCCTGCACTTGAAGACGAGCTTTCGAGCGTATCGCTCTTGCTCACAGTCAAAGTTAGAGTAATCAGCTGCTATATTTAAAACAACTTAAAACCAATCATGTGCAGGATTTACAATCACATGTTTAATACACATTGGATGTCTACACATACTTAGTTAAAGGGGAATGCACATAGTGCAATGTATAGAGATATGGGTATTTTTTTTTTCTCAGTATATATATAGCAAATCGGTGTGATAATTTAAACGTTGCGATCTTCTGGTACCCAATATGAGTATCCAGTAAGCCTCTCTCTGCCTTAATTTTTTGTCCCAATTTCCTCCCCTCATTGGACTGGTTACCTGCTCAATGGCATAAAATTTGAGGCTAGATGTATTTCCTTGGTGACATTCTAGGAAATGTCTTGCTGCTCCCGACATAGATTCCTGACTTCTCTTAATACTGGCTATGTGCTCCATAATGCGAGTTTTTACGCTACAGTTGATAAACTGTTTTATTTCAAATTTGTCCATGCTTGTAGTATCACTAAATGCATTAGTTTTAATACTAAGGTTACATGCATTGCATCTATTCCCCCCACATTTGAAGAAGCCCTTTTGTTTCAACCATATCCTACCATGTGGAATCTCCCTGACAAAAGTACTTGGAGATATCATATTGCCTATTGTTTGGTTCTTTCTGGGAAAACATGCTACTCCATTTTTAAGGATCTCTGAGAGAACTTCATCTTGTCGTAAGATATTGAGGTTTTTTATAGAATATAGATTTTATTTCTCTAAAATTCTTACTAAACTTAGTGGAAAACACTAATTTGTTGGAATTATATCCCTTGTCTTTATTATATTCAGTATTTTCCAATAGTTGTTGTTGTGTTCTATCTCTTATTTTTACTTTGGCCCTTTTCATCTCTCTTGGAGTATACCCTCTTTCCTCCAATCTTTGGTCAATATTATTGACTGATTCATTATAGTCCCCATCTAGAGTGCAAAGTCTCCGAGCCCTTACATAATTTCCATAAGGTATTGCCTTGATTGTACTCAGAGAGTGGCAGCTATTTGCTTTAAGGATGGAATTACCAGAATTTGGCTTTCGGTATATCGTGGTTATGACTGTACCACTCCTCTAAGGAGAATATCCAGAAACGGGATCTCATGTTTGTCCCAATTGCCGGTGAAGCGTAAATTGAAATGATTATGATTTAAATATTCTAAAAAGGGCTGTATGAGTACTACATCGTGACCCCAAATAATCAAGAGGTCATCGATGTAGCGCCCATACCAGACAATGCACTCCAAATAAGGATTGTTGACATGATAGATGGCATGGTGCTCCCACCATGCCATAGTAATGTTGGCCAAAGAAGGTGAGGCAGTGGCACCCATAGGTGCCCTCACCAATTGTAAATAGAAATTGTTTTCAAATTTAAAGAAATTACTTTTTAACAGGAACTCTATTGACATAAGTAAAAATTCTTGTAGATTATGGCCATAATTGCTGTGATGTTTCAGAAAAATTTTTACTGCTACAATGGCAATGTCGTAAGGTATGCATGAGTATAAATTGATAACCTCACAACTTATCCATGTGTTACTGTCTTCCCATTGTCTACCTGCCATGGTTCTCAACATTGATTTAGTATCTTTTATATAACCTGGTAATTTACGAACTATGGGCTGAAGATGTTGGTCTACCCAAGTACTTAATCTTTCACATAGGGATTCATTACCCGAAATTATGGGTCTTAAACCTGGAGGGAAGACATTTTTATGCACTTTGGTGGCTCCATAAAATACTGGGACCACGTGATTGTTACTTAAAAGATATTTTTTGTGCTTTTCTGTAATTGCACCTAAGGACAACCCTTCATTCAGTAACTGGTCTAACTTTTTATAATAGTGCTCTGTGGGATTTTTATGGAGTTTATGGAGGTCTACGAATTAATAATGTTCACCATAAAATAAGCTTATATGCGGATGATGTGATGCTTTTAACCACCGACCCTTCCTCTTCTATTGAAGAAATTCTTAAACTTCTATATCTCTTTTCTACTCTCTCCTTTTATAAATTAAATAGATCTAAATCTGTTCTGTTTCCAGTGAACAATGTATCAGCTCAACAAAAAAACTAGGATCTCTTGGATTTAATTTGGCAGAGCAACATGTTGAATATTTAGGCATTAAAGTCTCTCCTACCCCAATTCTAACTATTAATGATAATTACAACCATTTATACAGTTTATTAGACTCAGAAATCAAACGTTTACTTCCTCTCAATTTGTCATGGACTGCCAGAATTAATGTTGTGAAGATGTCTTTGCTTCCTAAATTTATTTATGTTTGCAGGGCTATCCCCTATTTACTTCCTTCCCCTATGATACATAAATTTCAACATTTACTTGCAAAGTTCATTTGGAATGGCCGCAGGCCTAGAATTAAGAAAGACCTGCTATACTTTAGTCATAAAAAAGGTGGCCTAGCTGTTCCTAATTTGGCTGCCTACAACTCAGCAATTATTCTGGAGCAGGGCTTTCATCTGTGGCACCAATCTGAAGATAATCTGTGGACACATATTGAAACCACCTCTTTCACTCCCAATCCAGTAAACCTACATCTGATCTTTTCATTAGTAGGTGCCCCACCCCCTCCAACTGCTTCATTAAGATCTCTAACTGATCTCTTCAAAGCATGGTTCTCATATGTAGTTCCAAATAATTGGATTTATATACAAAAGGAAAATCTCTCTCCTATTTCCTTACGTTGTTGGAACTCCAACCTTGCGTTTCATGCTTGGAGTGAATACAGTATAACATCAATTGAGCAATTATATGATGACCAGGGACTAAAAACCTTTGAAGACCTGGCAAAAACTTACAATCTCCCTACCTCAATGTTCTTTCAGTATCTCCAACTTAGGTATGTGATACAATCTATTCGTTGGCCCCACTCGAATACTTCTCTGTCAGATTTCCACAACTTCATATTTAAAAAGAAAGGTTATGAGAAAGGTCTCACCTTGCTTTATAACATGATTCTTATGGGTAAGACTCAAGGTAAATTCTCTACCATGACCAAATGGGAGAGAGAACTAAACCAGACCTTTTCCATAGAGCATTGGAACCAGGCACACTCTATCTCCCCAAGGTTTTCCAAATGTGCCAATCATCACGAAACCATGCACAAGATTCAACTTAGGTGGTATTTACCACCTACCAGACTAGCCCATATGTTTCTGGGCTCTTCCAATTTTATGTTGGAAAAGATGCGGGCAGCAAGGAACCATGCTTCATGTCTGGTGTGGTTGCCCAATAATTAAAAAGTTTTGGAAGCGCATTGGCCTCTTATTACAGGAAGTAATTGGGATCACTTTACAGCTTTCCCCCGAATTGTCACACCTAGATATAAATTTTACTGAGATACCGCCTGTTCACAGAACAGTTTCTTTTCACATATTAATTGCAGCTAGAACAGCTATAGCATATCACTGGAAGGACCCTAAGGCCCCTTCTATTACAGAGGTTATCAGCCGTATAAATTTTAGCTGCGCCTGTGAACTAAGGTTGATTGATCTTCCTTTTTACTCTCACAAAAAACGCTCTCTATGGGATACTTGGATTTCTTCCAGGTATTACTCACCTGAAGGTTTATAACACCTGTATTATTGATTTAATGTTTCTTCTACCAATATTTGCTCATAATATAACCTCGGTTAGTTGTTTACTGTTTTCTGTTTTACTGCTTCTCATGCTCATCTTAACATGTACTGATTTCTACCTGATGATATTGAATAGCTCTACCATCCTTTTTATAACCGTTGTGAATCTACTCTTTTGATTATATTGATTCTCATATCTGTACATGTAAATATCAATAAACATGATTAAAGGATTTTAAATTTTTTTCACAATTAGTAATGCTATAGCACATTCATATATGCTAATACATTATAATCTATGTCAGTTTGACACAGGCAGCAATCAAGGCAGCATACAGTGTGCCCTGATCACTGACTTCTTACACAGACAGCCGTGGGGCTACTATAGGTCCCCAGGGCTGACTGTGCAACCATTCTCCGGGCTATGTTGCGTCACCGGGAGTCCCGATCACCTGAGCAGGTGAAAACGTTTTGATTATGCAGCGGGAACGAACTGTAGACGAACTGTGGACTTTCAAACCCCGATGTCTGCAGCAATGGCAAAAGATGTTGCTGTAGACAAAAGACCTGCACCACCCAATGCCAAAAGTAGTGTTCAGCGGTAAGTTTGAGTGGAATTTTGCGTTTTTTCCAAACGCGAACCGAACCAAATTTTTTACCGCAAGGTTGGTAAAGTTCAAGTTTGGGACATGCATTCGCTGCCTTTTTTACTTTCAATTTCAGCTGCTTCCTTCTGTTTTGGCCAGTCAATCAGTGCAGAGCACAGAGGGGGGGTCAAAAATGTCACCACTGAGGGTGTAGAGATCTCATTGGCTGCTAAAATCACATGACCCCCTTATGTGTATGTCATTGTATTTCCTATTAGTCGGGGGGGGGGGAGGCTAGCTTAGGGAATCATACACATCGACAATTAGGGTGTTAGGGAGTTTTGTATAGCTTTTTGTTATAGTGTATAGTTTTGTATAGCTGTCTGCATTTTTCCCATCTTTATTAAGAGTGCCCAAAAGTTCATATCTCATGTTTTGGGGGTCCAGCCACTGCAGAAGTCACTAGCAAATCTGCCATAGAAAGAAATGGAAGTGTTGCAGTGCTGCTTCCCGGGTTCTTACATAAGACAGTGTTAACAGGTATTCCATAGAAAGAAATCTTTTTTTAGTACTATTTGCTCTTAGTTAGATTTTTTTATTCAAGAAAACTTCTGTGTCACACTGTTGCTGCCAGGGTTCTTCCATAAGACAGCGTTAACAGATATTCCATATAAAAAAATTCTATTTCTACTCCTATTTGCCATTTGCAAAGTATAGGCATTTAAAAACACTGTTGATTTGCTGTCAGGATTTTTCCATAAGACCCCATTTTACAGATATTCCATAGAAAAAATTCTGTTTATAATCCTATTTGCCAGTTGCAAAGTATAAGCATTTAAAAACACTGTTGATTTGCTTTCAGGATTTTTACCATATGACCCAATTTCACAAATATTCAATAGAAAAAGTTTTGTTTATAATCCTATTTGCCAGTTGCAAAATATAGGCATTTAAGAACACTGTTGATTTGCTGTCTTTGGAGTACAGTTCTTCAATAAGAGACTGCGAACAAATCTTGACCTTTTTAATAGTTATATTTTTGAACATGGAGCGAACTAGAGGTGGTAAATGAGCAAGGAAGGGTGTAGGACATGGAGCTAGAGGTACAAGACAAGGTGTTCCTTTCAGTGCTCCGGACAACACACAAGCGAGCACATCGTCAGTTGCAGGACCATCAGGCCTATCATCATTTGGTCGGCTCCCTGTGCATCTGATTACTAAATAGCGTTGCCAGTCTGTTCTTAAGTGGTTAACAAAACTTGCATCGAGCGGTTTTACCTCTTTGTCCTCTCAGTCACGGCCACAAATGTCATCATCATCATTGTCATCATTAGTCCAACTTGAAGGAAACACAGCCCAAATGTTACCCAATCTACAGAACACTCTATATAGTCCATATTCTGAAGAGCTCTTTGATGACACAATGAGGTTGGGGTCAGAAGGCATTTCAAAAGATCAAGATGGCAAAGAGGTTGATTGTGCCTGCTCTGACACCCAATCGTTGATGCCTTCAAAAGAGGAGAAGGAAGCTGGACAGTCGGCAGAAATCCCGAGCGGTCAGCAACGCCTCACAGTGACTGTGGCTTCTAGTCAGCAGCTTGAGGATGTAGACTGTCAGGAATAGGAAGTCACCTGTGATGATGATGATGATGATGATGATGATGATGATGACATTGCAGATCCAACATGGTCTTTTCAGTAGCAACTTGCAAATTGACAGTAGAATACAGGAATTTGAGACAGTGCTCATTGACCAACTCGAAACATCCGTTGGGTCTTCTTCACATTCAAATGTCATGGTGGAAAAACGTCAGCAACGTGACAGCAGTAGAATGGCACGTAGCCGCTGCAGCAGGCAGTGTGGCAGAAGAGCACTGGTTAACATTTTTAACTCAGTTTTTAACACCTCACCAATGCCTGCAAGGCAGGGCAGCATTCGGACACACCGAGTCTGCCTTAAGAGCATGGTCCATGCATACCTGCGGCTCAACACCAATGTTTTTGGACTTGATCTGGACCCATTCAACTTCTGGGTGTCCAAAATGGATGAATGGCCTGAGCTTGCTCGACATGCCATACAAATTTTAGCCTGCCCGGCAGCCAGCATTATCTCAGAATGCACCTTCAGCACAGCTGGCAAGGTGATATCTGACACACGTATCCGTCTTTCCTCTGAGAATGTGGATCGTTTGACATTTATCAAAATGAATCAATCGTGGATCTATGACGATTTTGTTGCCCCTGATGTCTATGTCACCGACTAGTAACTAGTGACAGCAGTACTGCCCGTACTGCCCGTACTGCCGTATTGGCACCCCTGGCGATAGCAGCTAGTTAAACTAGTTGGGGGGGGGTGTAAATCAAGCATAGGGAATCATTGACAACAAGAGTTAGGGTTTTTTTTATTGCTGGCTGCATCTTTCCCATCTTTATTCTGAGTGCCCAAAAGTTCATTTCCGCTGTTTTGGGGGTACAGCTATTGCAGAAGACAGCATTAGCAAATCTGTAATATAAACTAATTGCTTTTACACACTGGTTGCTTGTTGCAATTTTTTTTGAGTGTACAAAAGGTCATTTTTGCTGGTTTTGGGTTCATGTTACTGTTGAAGACACCGTTAGTAAATGTCCTATAGATACATATGTATTTCTGTTTCTACCAAACAGTTGTACTTTGTTTTCATCTCACGATATGACATTTTCCCAGTACTCTTCTGAATCATCCAAATGCTCTCTAGCAAACTTCAGACGGGCCTGGACATGTACTGGCTTAAGCAGGGGGACACATCTGGCATTGCAGGATCTGAGTCCCTGGCGGTGTAGTGTATTACTGATTATAGCCTTTGTTACGTTAGTCCCAACTCTCTGCAGGTCATTCACTAGGTCTCCTGTGTGGTTCTGGGATTTTTGCTCACTGATCTTGTGATCATTTTGAGCCCACGGGAAGAAATCTTGTGTGCAGCCCTAGTTGGAGGGAGATTATCAGTGGTCTTGTATGTCTTCCATTTTCTAATTATTGCTCCCACAGTTGATTTCTTCCCACCGAGCTGCTTGCCTATTGCAGATTCTATCTTCCCATCCTGGTGCAGGGCTATACTTTTATTTCTGGTTTTCTTCGACAGCTCTTTGGTCTTCACCTGTAGTGCTAGTCAAAAATATGACTATTGAGCCAAATTATAGTGAGTTATGTCTATTTTATATCAAATTTATGTAATCAGCCTTGATGGTACAAAGTGTGCATCTTTGTCTGGTTTTTAGTTGACTCGATGTCTTGCTTCTTGAGTCCAAAGGTACAAAGCTATTTACACTTCTGTTGACTGAATACACAAAGTTTTACCTTTCATTGTCTTAGTTCAGATTTCTGTGTACTTTTGGCTTATCCAGTGGAGAAGTGTGTTTGTGTATGGTACTTTGACCTCTGGAGTTGGCCACTCCATGAAAGTAGGATAGACAAATAACACATGGGCATTTTTCAAGTTAACGCTGCGTGTCCGCCATTTTGTTTTAGCCGGATATATATATCTCTTACATCAGCCATGAAAACCAGGAAACCGCCTACCTGTGTTAGAGACGTCTACACACAGTGTTGCCTCCCTGCGAGTTTTCTCTTTCCTACGCCATTCTTTTCCGGTTTCTCATGGTTGAAGCAAGAATAGGATCGATGACGCCACTCGGCAGGTGAAGTTATAAGCACTTAAAACCTTTGTAAATAACTATTTTTCTCTTATAAACTGTAACATAATAGTACTTCTCTATTTTGGAATAAAATTTTATTTATTATTTTATCATACTTCGAGATTTATTATTGGACTGTCTGTAATCAATAAAGGGTGTTATATACGTTTATTGTCCTGATTGACCTTCTATAAAGCTGTACCGAACCTGATAAAAAATTGGTAAACATAAGTATAAAACTGGGCAAAATACTTGGCGCTGCGAGCGGTGTACAGCAAAAGGTTTACAGTTCAATTCTGAGACGTCAGTTATCCAGAAAATGTAAGGAGAAATTGTTTAGAAAATATGTCTGTGTTAAAGGAACAGTGATTGCTAGAGAATGTGTGAGATTCAGGGGTGGGAGCGAGCTCCTTGCTGAGTTTGGCTAACAACGTGGTCACAAAGCTGTAGAGCAGAAGGACAAGGACAAGGAATACTGCCGAGTTACAGATATCAGTTTGTTGCAGCAAAGGATATTTCTGCCTGTTATTCGCACAGACAAAGGATAGAGCACAGAGTGTGTTGTGGACACAGGATCAATTGTTAGCAAATGTAAATATAGTTGCCTAGTGTTTATTTAGTTTATTATTGATTGTCCTGAGCGCTGATATTTGGGTTGTATTTATAATGTGGGTCAAAAAAGTACAAAGGAGACAAGTATAATAATAACAACTGGTACAGAGCTGAGAGGCCCTGTTAGTGTTGAGCGATTATTTTCGACAAAAGTGAAATCGGCACAGTTTTTATGTTGATCGAATATTTTTTAGATTCATGCGATTAATTTAGGTGTAAAATCTGTTGATCATTATTAATATCGCGCCATTTTCGGCACTTCTAGTCATTTTGGCGGCCAGCAAATCAGCTTACAGAATTAGAGAGGTTGAGATGTGTGTGCGAAGTAATGGATGGGATGTATATGGTTGCGATTGGCTGGAAAAATCACATGAATCGTTTTACATAGAACTGTCCTTCTGTTCAATGATCAGTGTCTCTCAGCGTTCTAGCAGGAGACAGTGGCTCTGCTGTGTCCAAAACAGCTCAGCGATATAATTATTCCGTATTTCTTCACATGAGAGAAATCTTAGTGTTAGCTCTGATCCTTACAAACTTAAGTTAGATCAGAATTGGATGGATTTTTATGTAGTTAGTAGAGAATTTTAAAGATATGAGCATCTACACGCTGTAAAGTCACAGGTGTGATGGGGGGGGGGGGGGCTCCGCTCGGGGCGAAAACACGGACAAGCTCTATAAGAATATGATATCGATTTTGTTTCACAAGACTTAGTGTAGAAATTGAACCTGCAATAGCGTTTATTATTAACAGTTTTTATTGCAAATTTTCCTGGCTTTTGGGGCAGCTATGAAATTATATTAGGATACACATCTGTTTTCTGTAGTAACTGCAGGTCTCTTTTGATTAGGTGCAAAACTCCACTTTTATTATCATAGTATACAATTCGTGATGGGTTGTTCTTTTTCAATGATTGCCCATTCGTCAGCTATTTGTTATGATATAGCACTCCTTGCAGTTGTAAATTAGTGAATCCAGCCAGAATTTTGTAGGTCTCATGCACAGTTTTTTTTGACCAATTGAAAGGTGCCAAAAATACCTTTTATTATCCGAATACATTTTACACATATCGTTTGTTTTTTCACTTTGGCTGCACGACAGCTTTGTTTCATTGAGGCACCTTGCACTTAAATGTGAACTACAGCAAATTTGTAGTCACACAGGTGAATTGAAGGTGCCAAAATCTTTATTATCCGAATACATTTCTGATACGTGTTTTTTTCACTTTGGCGCCAGCCAGCTTTGTTGATAGATTTTTTTGCAGATAATGTGAATACAGCAATTTTTGTCAGTCACCACAGGGTGAATTGAAAGGTGCAAAAATACCTTTATTATCCGTACATACTTTACAGTTACGTGTTTTTTAAACTTTTGGTCGCACTACAGCTTAGTTCATGAGGCACGCGTGCACTTAAATGTGAGTACAGGCAAATTACTACATGTCGTATTATAAAAAAATGTTGTTTCTAACAGACATTATTTCTTCACAACTTGCTCAAGTGGCTAAGGGTCATGCTTTGAATTTTTGGGCGGGCATTTTGCTGTGACATGCAGCTATACTAACAGGTCCTATTATAAAAAATGTTGTTTCTAACGACATTTGTCTTCACAATTGTTCCAAAGTGGCTCAAGGGTTCATGCTTTGAATTTTTTGGGGGCATTTTGCTGTGATATGCCGTTATACTACAGGTCCCTATTTATAAAAAAAATTGTTTCGCTAACAGGACATTTTGTTCTTCACAATTGTCAAAGAGTGGCCTCAAGGGTGATGGTGCTGTTAGAAAAGGAATAGTAGACACTGTTAGATGGACTACATTATTGCAAAATGACTTGTTTTGCAGAAGATCTTTAACTAGCTATTGTCAATCCTGTATGAGTCACAACCCATTTAGAATACAATAAAAAAGAGAACACAAAGTGACATGGTGGGATTCAATCCTATTTTAAAATGTGTTGTTTAAAATTAAAAACTACTAAAAAACTTGTGATGTCCAAAATAGCTGGTTTAAAAAGAAAAAATCCTCGAATGTACAAGGGAGGTACAGGAAAACTTGACCAGATGTAGTATTCAGAGGAATGGGTTGGAGCATGGAGCACGCGGAAGAGAACAAAGAACAGAGACAAGTTTCCGTCCAGCACGTTGAGTAAAATGAGGAAAAAGAGAATGCCAAGAAAAAGGGCACCTGGGTGGAACAGGAGCTGTTATACCGCACCAGTATTTCCAAGTGGGAAGCTCAATGGTCCGCACTCTACGAGGGGGCAAGGTGGTCCTACCCAGGACCAGGGGTGCAGTATATGTCCAGTGAAACTAATATGGGTGGTTGAAAGACTCCTTTTTCGGCGCACTTTTTAATCTGGGTCATGCAGCATTTGGTCTCATGCTGTGCGCCCGGACCACGTTATGATTTTCTGTATGTCGTTAGAAAACTAAATATGGTGGTTCAAAGACTCTTTTTCCGGCTCGTTTTAATTGGGGGTCAATGCAGGTCATTGGGGGCTCATGCTGTGGGCCCATGACAGGTATAGTCAATGTCAGTGAAACTAAAATGGTGGTTCAAAGCTCCTTTTTCCAGGCACTTTTTTAAAATCTGGGGTCATGCAGGTTTGGGGCTCATGCTGTGGCTCAAGGACAGGGTAGTCTATGTTCCAGTGAACTAGGAGAATGGTGGTTTGAAGACTCCTTATTTGTCGGCACTCTTTTTAATCTGGGGGTCATGCAGGTTTGGGTCTCATGCTGCGTTCCCCCCCCTTAAGGACAGGGATAGTCAATGTCTCAGTTTGCAAGTAAAATGATGATTTCAAAATAATACTGCCTTCTGGCGACTTTTTAATTTGTGGGTGAATGCAGTTTTGAAGGGTCATGCTTGTGTACAAGGACAGGGATAGTGAATGGTCTTGTGTATTTTTTTGTTCTGTGGCTTTTATAACTAAGAGTGTTGACCTAAGATTGTCTGCCACGTATTCCATTTGACTGTTGTGGATTTTAAATTCCAGCTTCGCCAGCCCTGTTTTGGGTTGTGTAGAATGAGAGGTGTTGTTGCTTCCCATAGATTTAATGGTCATCTGCGATTCATTATCATCGACCATCGAAATATCTTGTCGATGATGTGGCCGACTTATCGACCATCGACCGATGGCGATAGCCAACGTAATCACTCAACACTAGCGTCCATGTCCATGGGAGAGAGACAGACAGGTGTGAGTCAGATCATGTTGTTCTGTGGGTGGAGTAGTAGCCTCGGGTGTATAGCTGTTTATGGGTCCCAGATCAGATGGGATTTTCAGGTTGCTTTTGAGCAAGTGAAGGTGGAGGAGAGTTGAGGTGTTGGAGCAGTGAGGTCCCAAGAGTTGTGGGAGGGAAGACTTGAGAGCAGTGAAGAAGGTCCCGGTGGAGAAGCGTAGATTTACTGCAGACAGGAGAGAGGCAGAGAGAGTGTGAGGTTAAGTGTTGTAGGTTTGCAGGTTATCATGACAGAAGAAAGCCGGACACTCTGCCGCATGTATTGCTGCCAGGACAGCGGGGTGGGATAAAGTTGAAGATGTCTTCCCCCAGAACCGGATTCATGTCCAACCACCCCTTTTAGAGAGAGTGCAGCGGAGAGGTGGTCAGCTGGGTTTCTGTTTAGACAAAGGAAGGATATCCAGGTCATCAGTTTGTAAATAAATTTGCATCTATTGTATTAATTTATAATTCAGCATGTGCAGGGTCATTATATGAGAATAATGAGTTTGTAACAGCTCCTTTTATTGCAGGGCTTATGTAGTTACAGGAAAAAACTGGAAGGTTTACATTGTTTCATATTTTAATGAACTGAATAATAGGGAAATGTTACTGTTTATAATGTCACTGACTTTCTGTGCTTTTATTTTAAGGTCGTTAATTATGATAGATTTGGTTTTAAATGAACTAGATAGATGGTGAGAGTTGATTTCGGGATTATAGAGTAACTCATATTTGGAGTAGACGTCTTTGTAAATTGGGTTACAACTAGAAAACAGAAAAAATCCACGTGGTATTTACTGAGCTCATTATTGTGTGCACATTTTATTTTCGACCTTTGTTTCAGGTTTTTTTTTTATGATATAGCCAGGTCCAGTTTCCTGCAGAGTCAAGAATGGACGCCTTCTCATAATTGTGTTTTCCCTTTCTCCAAATGTTGTCTGGGGGATGGATTAAAATTGTCTGGTTTATTTGCAGGAGTAAAGAAGAGATTATAGTGATCAGGAGATCTCATGAAAAGTACCTCAGTGACATCACTTTGTTAACAAAGGCCCGGGGCATATAAAGATAATTTTTTTTTTAAAAGTTAAGTTTTTTTGGGGGGTTTCTTTTTGTTAGTACTACCCCCTATTGCTTTTTAGTAAAGGTTTTAGTTCAACCAGAGTAAAAACGACTGTGCAGTAATTTTATAAATTCAATTGTTTTATTTTTTTTTCCTTTTTGTTTGGAACTCCTGCTCGATGGTAGAGTTAATTTTTCTTTTTTGAGAGAAGTGTGAAAGTTGAGTGCTAAGCTGGTGAGGGTCCTTGTTTGTGTTTGATGAATGCTTGTAGTCTGTATATCCTATCATAATCCTTATGCATTTTGTTTGCAATGGTAGATAAGACACACAACATGTTTTAGACCTAGCAAAAGCCAGGAGAGTTTAGAGAATACTGTGGACTAAACCTGACTAGATGACCTGTTGACTGAAACAAGGAGTGAACTTATATGATATGAGGTTTAAGTTAATTTGTTTCTATTAAAGAGCCACTGTGAGCCACTGGAAGATGCAACACAGTGAAGGTGTATGAGGGTTTATATGTTTATATGGGACTTAGAAAGCGTTTTTAAGGGTTTAAATTCAGTGACAGATCTAGATGAAAGCAGAATATGAGGAGGGCAGCTTAGGCCAATGCAGATAATATGTAATGGTGAAAGAAAAATCATGAATTATGTGAATATTTGATAAATTTATATTTAATATATATATTTTTATATATATTGAATCACACAAATAAGAAACACGTGTGAAGAGATGTTAGAAAGTTTACGTTGATAGGAGAGTGTGATGGATATGTTTGCGCAGCTACAGAGTGAGAAGGATGATATGATTTGTTTTTTTTTGTTGGTGTTTTATTTTGTGTTTGTTATGCTGATATTATTCAAATGCCCAATATAAGAGTTTTATTGGAATCTTTATTTACATGTGGGTTGATTATCATGTGATAAGAAGGTTTGTATTAGTCTGAAGTAACATTCTTGCGCTGTGTCAGAAAGCTTCAAAGGTCAATATGGGCAGCTTTTTTTTATTATTTTTAATTTTATTACTGGACATTCATTTCATTGCAGGGGTTTTGAAGATCAACTGGAGATAGAGCAGATATTTTACTGCTCTTATTGTTGACTGAGTATATGTGATCGAGATTAAACAGAGTGCCATGTTCCACCCACCACGATAGCACAGGACAATTGAAATGAATGAGAGTAATTGTTGTGCGATTACCCACAAGATTCAGAAGTTATGTCCTTTTAAGGTTCTTCTTACACAGATTGCCAAGGGGCCAGGAGCCCGAAGACTGATGGGGATTACGATGGTGCCTAGAGGCTGCACAGGACAAACAAAGGATATCGCAATGCGGAGCTGATGCATGTCCGCCATGTCTGCGCCAGCGTTGTTCGCAGCCATGTCTGACACCCAGTGTGAATCGCCATGTCTGCACCAGTTGTTTATGCTTGATCTGCGCCTGTGTTGGACCACCATGTATGCACCAAGCACTGATCAATGACCGCCCCGTTCTGCATCGCATTGATACAGCGAAGAGGGGCTCTGATGTCTGCACACCTTCCCAAATCCTATCATCACCAAGATGGAGAAAAAGCTTGTGTTTTTATCAACAGTGTGTAGATGAAGGGCACAACTAACGACCCTGCACTATCCTGCTATACGCATGTTGTGTTACAGTCTAAGAAAGATTTAAGAAGAGGGAGAAGGCTTCTACAGACTAGAAGAGATTTTTACGCACGAACGTAGATTTTTAGATTTTTTTTTTATTTTTGTTTTTCAGACTATAGCGTGGCCATATGATTGTTTTCTGCACTTAGCAACAATTGAATTAGTTTTCTCAAAGTTTCAAGGTATGTCTATAATTTGATCAAATATTCAGGAGTGGATTGTAGTGCTGTAGTCCAAAAATAGGCTATTGAGCCAAAATTATAGTGGAGTTATGTCTATTTTTTATCAAATTTATGTAATCAGCCTTTGATGGGTACACAGTGTGCTCTTTGTTGTTTTTAGTTGTGACTCGATGTCTTGCTTCTTGAGTTGAAAGGTACAAAGATATTTACACTTATGTTGACTGATACACAATGTTTTTACCTTTCATTGTCTTTAGTTCAGATTTCTGTGTACTTTTGACTTATCTGTGGAGAGTGTGTTTGTGTTTTGGTAGTCTATTGACCTCTGGATTTGGCACTCATGAAAGTAGGATTCGACACTATAACTACAAATGGGCATTTTTCAAGTGGACGCAGGTAGTCCGCATTTTGTTTTAGTCGGATATACATTATATCTTCTTACATTCAGCCAGGAAAAACAGGAAACCGCCCTACCTGTTGTAGATTCGTCTAACACACAGATGTTGCCTCCCTGCCGAGTTTGTCTCTTTCCTACGCCATCTTTTCCGGTTTCTCGTGGTTGAAAACAAGAATAGGATCGTGACGCCATCGGCAGGTGAAGTTATATGGGCACTTAAAACTTTGTAAATAACTATTTTTTCTCTCATAAAATGCTACATAATATCTCACTATTTCCTGGAATCATTTTATGTTATTATTTTATCATACTTGATTTATAATTGGACTGTTGTAACAATATAGCTGTGTTATATCGTTATTGACTGATTGACCTTCTATAAAGCTGTACCTGAACCTGATAAAAAATTGGTAAAACATAATTATAAAACTTGGCAAAATATCACCATAGTGGTGTGTGACTCTTTGAAGTTGAGGCACATGGTAACTGGCAGGATACCCATTTCACTTTTAGCACCAGGGCCCAAGAAGTTCAAGTTACACCTCTGCTTGCAAGCTTTGTACATGTGATACAGGTGGCAGCAAGAACATCCCAAAAGGGAAGATGAAGGTTCTACTGGCAGGGGCATAGCTATGGTGGTGCAGAGGTACCAGCCGCTATAGGACCCTGCATCTTGAGGAGGCCCAAAAGCCTCTTTGACACATAAGAAGACACCGGTATTGGAAATGGCACATGGTAGCTGGCAGGGGTGCCAATAGGGCAGTACGGGCAGTACTCCTGTCGGGGGTCCTAATCAAAAAGGGGCACAGTCATATGTTTAAAAATAGAAACTAGTAATAGGTGGGGGCCCCATTTGAATTAGCTGTATGGGGCCCTGACACGGTAAGACGACAGTCCTGGCTATCACTGCACCCCCTATAACTACGGCCCTGCCAGCTGAACCTCCATGTTCCCCATTGGGATTTTCTTGCTGTCACCACATATATGACATGTTCTTGGGCCCTGGTGAAAAAAGTGATAGGGGGCTCCAGCCAGTTACCATGTGTCATTTCCAATACTGGTGTCTTTTTATGTGTCAAAGGGACCCCGTAGCAGCTACTACCGCTTTACCTTGTATGGCAACTCAGTCCTCATCTTTTCTGTTAACCATTGAAAGGAATGAAATATTTTAGCCTGTGAATTTCTTTCTGTGACTCTTAGAGCCAAATTGTCTTTACTAAGTTGTTCCACATATCTATTTTACAGTACTCTTATGGAAGGTAATTGCGGCTTCTCCACAGCTGTGTTCGTATACAAATTAAACTGAACATCATCTCCTATTGACTTTAATGTGGTTCAGCGTTTGGTTTGGCGTTCAGCCCGAATTTCCCAAAATTCGAGGTTCGGCCCGAACTCGAATTTTTTACGTCTCACTCATCTCTAGTCAAAAGTTGTCGGGCAGTAGTTAAGGGGTTAAAGTATTCAAAACAGCATTCAGGGAGTTTATTAGCCCGTTAGTTGTTTCACAGAAATTAAAACAAAGGTTTTTTTTGCAGATTTTAAATTTTTGTCCGTTATCCACTGGAACACTGTAGATGTGACCAGGGAAACTCAGTTCCCCCAATTCGGATGTTTTTAGAGATATCCCATATGTGGCCCTAGTGCACTATTTGATTCAACCACAAGTCTCAGAATAGGAGGAGTACCTACAACATTTTGGAGTCTCATTTTCCTTAATTTTTTTTCTTTTGCCATCATCTCATGTTTACGGCCCCTAATGTGCTAAAATGTCATGAACACCCCTAAAAAGACCCCGTTTCAGAAACTACACCCCTTAAGGAATATATCCATGGGTGTAGTGAGTATATTGACCTCACAGGTGTCTCACAGGTTTTTTTTAGCCTTGGGTTGTGATAATGAAAAATGTATTTTTTTCCAACAATATGCAGTTATAGATAAAAATGTTTCATTTTTACGTGGAATGTTGAAGAAAAAGCACCCCAAAATTTCTTATGCAATTTTTCCCAAGTATGGAAATATCCTACATGTACTCATACATTGCTGTTTAGGCACACAGAGAGGCTCAGAAGGGAAATAGCGCTATTTGTCTTTTAGAACGCTGTTTTTGTCTAAATCTTTGTTGGATGCCTTGTTCCATTTGCAAGGCATCCAAAGTATCAGTACAGTACAAACCCCCCAGAAGTGACCCCAATTTTGAAAACTAGACTACTCAGGGAATTCATCTAAGGGGATGGCCTGTATTTTAAACCCACAGATTTTACACAGAATTTAATTTTTTCCCAAAAAATTCATTTTCAAGTCAAAAGTTTTCCTTTTTAAATGGAATATTGGAGAAAAGCACCACAAAATGTGTTAGGCAATTTCTCCAAAGTATGTAAATATCCTACATGCTGTTTGGGCGTACAGCGAGGCCCCTAAAGTATTATTTCAGTACAAAACCCTATAAGTGACCACATTTTCAAACTACACCTCTCAAAGAATTGATCTAGAGGTATAATGAAAAATAATTTTTTTCCAAAAATAAAAGGATTTAGTCCAATTAGTCCAAACTGTTTTATTTGGACTAAGGGGAAGGGTAGAAAAATCACCCCACAGTTTGTCACTCTATTACTCCTGGATATGGTGTTTGACTTTTGGAGTGAAGGTTTTGCTGGAATGGCTTTTTGGATGTTTTGTTTCATTGGCAAATATCCTAAGAATGTGAAAAGCTTTGAGAACTTTATATAGTCCTCCAGAAAATGTACCTATTTGTGAAGAGATGGTCCTTGTGGTATTCATCAAGGGGTATAATGAAAATTTATTTGATGAAGTGATAAAAGTCAACTTGGAAATTTCACACTGGAGGGAGCAAGAATGTCAGGTCCCACTATCAACCTACCCACCATTTAAAAAAAAATAATATCTAGACCAGATAAGAATCCTATTAAACCCTCAGCAAAAAAAAAAAAAAAAACTGAGGAAATCGTGCTTTCCGGGTTTCCTTCTTCTCATCTGGTTTTGAAACCAGGATGAAAAAGATACTCTCTCCGATGCAATTCCAGCTGTACGCCTGCAAGGCAAATGAAAGATGTTGTTTGGTATTCATCTAGGTATGAAGAGAGAAATTTTTGTTTTGGGGATTTGATGTCAAAGTTATGAGCAATGGGGCTAGTCAGTGAAGTCAGGGGGAGGGAGGGTTAGAGAAATAGATTAAAAAATCCAAAGAAGTGTGATAAATTTTAGGGTATGTTTGGACGGCGTAATGTCAGTCTGTACTTGGGCGCATGATTGTGCTTCAATATGCCTGTACATTCTCTCCGAGGATTATGTGCTCGGGAGAATGAATGTCAGTGAGAGCTTCAGAGAGATGCGCTGGATAGCACATCCTTCTGAAGCTACAGGCGTATCGCGTCCCCGGCACTATGTTCGTCCGAACATATCTTTAAAGCATTCCTTAATGCAAAGGCCAGGTTTTGTGGGACATGTATCACATTGGTATGCAACATCCTTCCTAATTCCTTGTTTTGCACACACCCTGTATTTTTTGTGGCCTTTTTTCACAGTGGAGGGGATTTCTGTGGGGAAATGCTGGCCAGGGACAATTCTACTAACTTTAAATTAGAAAAATGCTCACCATAACTTCCAGGCTTCCCGCACTCTCCTTCTCCTATACGGTGTCCCAGGAATGAGCAACCGGCTGTTGAAGCTCCAATCAAATAATGCAAGTAAGTTGAGAGATTCCAGCACTCGTATACGGAGAAAACCAATGTAGCATAATATAAAACGCACCTTTTACTGGAGATTATTTAAAAAACATGATTTAAAAACAACTGCACCGTTCACACGTTTCGAACCTGAATGTCTCGACTCTTAATCCATTTAATTATGACTAAGAGCTGAGGTATTTAGGCTCAAAACGCTCAAACGATGCAGTTTTTTTTAAATCATGATTTTTAAATAATCTCCAATAAAATGTGCGTTTTATATTATGCTACGTTGTTTTTTTCCATATATACGAGTGTTGGAATCTTTCAACATACTTGCACAAATCTACTAACGTCACTGTTGGATGCACTGACCTCTAGTTTCTGATCATTGAATATTAGGAACTTTAATGCTTTTTCTTGAAATTGGAACAAAGTATTCCTACTGCCAGCAGATCTATAAATTACAAATGTGTAACATAGAGTAATTTGGGTTAAGTGGACAGCCCGTGTCGGACTAGGGAGTCTGGGGCCCACAGGGGAGTTGATCTTGGGGTGCCCAACCTAGAGCTACTGTACATGAAAATATTACCGGCCTCTCGGACATAAATGCGCCCATTTTACCACATAATAGAGTGTGCAAAACAGAACTGTATTGTGTAGTACAATAGCAAGTGAGTTACATATCTGCCTATCTCACATATCTATCTGTCTCACACGTCTGTCAGTCTAACATATCATAGAAACATGGCTAAGTAGCTCCATCCACATCCCCCTCCGCCCGCATACAATATCCCCCTCCACGTTTCCCTTGGTCACGCGCCTCGCCAATAATCACCAGCAAGAAAGTAAAAGTTTAACTCCTATCACAGGGTCAGGTATTCCCTCACTTTTGCAATCAGGGACACATGTACACTGCCACTATACCCGTGCCAAAATAACCTACAACATCGCCAGGTGGAGACCACATAGAGGTCCGACACCAGCTCAGGTATAACCTACAACACTGCCACATAGAGACCACATAGTGGTCAGACACCAGCTCAGGTATAACCTACAACACCACCATATATAGACCACATAGTCGTCAGACACCAGCTCAGGTATAACCTACAGCACCGCCATATAGAGACCATGTAGAGGTCAAACACCAGCTCAGGTATAACCTACAACAGCATCATAGGTTGTTTCCCCCAGGCACCCTCATAGATTGTAAGCTCTTGCGAGCAGGGCCCTCACACCTTGTGTCTCATCTGTAAGTAGCTCTCACTGTGTAATGTCTGTCTTTTGTCTGTAATTATACCCTCTACATTGTAAAGTGCTGCGGAATATGTTGGCGCCATATAAATAAAGATTATTATTATTATTATTATTATTATTATTATTATTATTATTATTATTACATTACATTGAATACAGCACTGATCCAATATAGAAGTAAAATAACCCCTGAAATCAGGGACTCACCGGAGACGTGTTATTTGATGAGTCGTTCTCTTCTCTTATGAGTCATTCTTATTCCCTTTTCTTCTGCATCCGTTCCACACCATAATGATGACTTGTCCCGGCCACAATTCATCCCTGCAGAAATTACACAAAAATATTTTAGAATCCTCAATTTTCCAGCATCTCTTTACCTATTCCCACCTCTGTACAAACTTCCCAGGGGTGGGAGAATGGGTACAAGCCATAACTTAGAGGCCTAGTATCCTAAGGGGTTGGAGGGTGGGTAGAGGACTAACCCCCTGGAGATAATGCTACAACTGCTGCCCTCTCAGTTATATTACCAGGTAAGTAGACAAGACCCTTGGTAGGTAGGCACATGTGCAAGGCCAGAGGTAACTACATAGACCCTATTTAGGTAGGCCAGCCCCAGGTAGGTTGATTGGTACCTAGCCACAGGTGGGTAGGAAAACAGCCCCTAGGTAGATAAGCAGGCCCCAGTTAGGCAAGTTGATAGGCTACAGTTAGGTTGGTGGACCCCAGTTAGGTAGGCTGTAGGTAGGTGTTGGTGAGTCCCAGTTAGTTAGGTTGTAGGTAGGTGGTTGCCCCCAGTTAGGTAAGCTGTAGGTAGTTAGGTCCCCCCCTTTAGGTAGTATACAGGCAATTAGGGCTTCCCTTGAAGTTAGTATACAAGCAGTTAGCGCCTCCCTTAGGTAGTATGCAGGCAGATAGGGCCCCCCAGTAGGTAGTATACAGGCAGTTAGGGGCCTCCTTTAGGTAGTATACAGGCAGTTAGGGGTCTCCTTTAGGTAGTATACAGGCAGTTAGGGGCCTTCTTTAGCTAGTGTGCAGGAAGTCAGGACCCCCTTTAGCTAGTGTGCAGATAGTTAGGGCCCCGTTTAGCTAGTTTGTAAGTAGTTTGGGCCCCCTTTAGTTTGTAGGTAACCAGGGCCCAGCTTTATGTTTAGGTAGTCAGGACCCCCTTTAGTTTTTAGATAGCCAGGGCCCCATTTAGTTTTTATGTAGTCAGGGCCCCCTATAGTTTTTAGATAGCCATGGCCCCCTTTAGGTTTTAGGTAGTCAGGGCCTCCTTTTATTTTTAGGTAGTCAGGGCCCCTCTTTAGGTTTTAGGTAGTCAGGGCCCCCTTCAGGTTTAAGGTAGTCAGGGCCCCCTTTAGATTTTAGCTAGCCAAGGCCCCATTTATTTTTAGGTAGCCAGGGTCCCCTATAGTTTTTAGGTAGCCAGGGCCCCCTTTAGTTTTTAGATAGCCAGGGCCCCCTTTAGTGTTTAGATAGCCAGGGCCCTGTTTAGTTTTTAGATAGCCAGGGTCCCCTTTAGTTTTTACTTAGCCAGGGCCCCCTTTAGTTTTTAAGTAGTCAGGGCCCCCTTTGTTTTTAGGTAGTCAGGGCCCCCTTTAGTTTATAGGCAGTCAGGGGCAGGGCCCCCTTTGGCAGTCAGGGACCCCTTTAGGCAATCAGGGCCCCCTTTAGGTAATCAGGGCCCTCTTTAGGAAGTCAGGGTCCCCTTTTTA
>JAODAL010057750.1:0-22490 GCA_025379985.1 Phyllomedusa bahiana | reverse complement strand
CAATGAACATGCTGGGTGCCAAAAGTAAAAAAAAACGCGTAACTGTTTTTTTTGATAAAAAAGGGGTATTTTTTTTGCCCTTTCAATTCACCTTTTGGTAATATAGAAATGTTTTTTAAAAAGTTTTACGTAAGCTGCTTCAATGAACAGTCTGGGTCGAAAAAACAAAAAACACGAAAACTGTTATGTTTTTGATAAATAAAGGTATTTTTTGCACCTTTTCAATTTCCCGTGGTAAAAGAATTGCTGTTTTAAATTTTACGAGATGTTTGCTCAATGAACAGTGCGGGGTGCGCAAAAGTCAAAAAACACTAACTGCTAAGTTTTGTAATAATAAACGGTATTTTTTTCACCTTTCAATTCACCTGTGGTGAATATAGAATTGCTGTTTTAAGATTTACGTAGATGCTGCGTCAATGAACAGTGCTGGGTGCGCAAAAGTCAAAATACACTTAACTGTCATGTTTTGATAAATAAACGGAATTTTTTGCACCTTTCAATTCACCTGTGGTAATATAGAATTGCTGTTTTTAAGATTTACGTAGATCGGCGTCAATGAACGGCTGTGGGGCGCACAAGTCAAAAAACACGTAACTGTTATGTTTTGAATAAATAAAGGGTATTTTGCACCTTTCAATTCACCTGGTGAATATAAAATTTGCTGTTTTAAGATTTACGTAGATGCTGCGTCAATGAACAGTGCTGGTGCGCAAAAGTCAAAAAACACGTAACTGTGATGTTTTCGTACGATACACGGTATTTTTGGCAACAAACAACCTGTGCTGCGTACAAGATTGCGGGATTGTAATTTAAGTGCATGGTGGATATATCAACAGTCACAGGTAATGGGTAAAATTGAACACCTATCTGAAATGTATACTGATAGTAAAAGTGGAGTTTTGGCAGCTAACAAAGAGACCTGCAGTTACTAGAAATGATGTAAAATTCCAATATAATTCAGGCTGCCCAATATCCAGGAAATATTTCAATAGCAAACTGTTAATAATAAAGATATTCCACTACCATGTCTACACTAAGTCTTGGTGAACTTTATCCAGTGTGTCTTTATAGATAGAGCTTGTCTTGTTTGCCCGCGCCCCCCCCCCCCCCCCCTCCCACCGCCGTGAATTTACAGCGGTAATGCTGCTTTAAAATTCTCTAGCTAAGTACATAAAATGTTCAAATCCTAATCTAACTAAATTGGAAGGGTCACAGCTAATAGTAAAAAGGTTTCTCTGTGCAGAAAAAAGACTAATTCGCTGAGCTGTTTGGCCACCCGGGAGAGCGCAGGTCCCCATCCCTATGAACGCTGAAAAGACACTGAGGCGAAACAGGAAACGCTGTTTCTATGTAAAACAAAGGGCATGTGATTTTTTCCAGCCAATCCAACCATACACATCCCAGTCATGACGTCGCACACACACTCACCCTGCTCTATTCGTAATCTCATTTGCTGCCCGCCAAAAATTACAGGAAGCGCCGAAAAGGCGCGATCTTAATAGATGATGCACAGATTTTAACCTTAATTATCGCGTGATCTGGAAATTTCGATCACCATAAAAACCTTGCCGATTTCAACTTTGTCGATAAAAATCGCTCAACACTACTGAACAGGAAACGCTGTTCTATGCAAATCGAAGTCATGTTATTTTTCCAGCCAATGACAACCATACACATCACAGTCATGACGTCGCACAACCAGCTCACCCTGCTCTAAACCCTAAGCTGTTTTGCTGGCTGCCAAAATGACAGGAAGCGCAGAAAATGGCGCGATAGTAATAGATTATCTGCAGATTGTCACCTAAAATATCGCGTGAGGGAAATTTCCAAACAACCTAAAAATCGTGCCGATTTCAACTTTGTCGATTATAATTGCTCATCCCTAGTTGTTAGCAGTGTGTAGCTTATAAAGTCACGTGTCATTAGTGGGTATATAGGGTGTGCAATAGACTGTCTGTACACATATCGCTTGTTACTGCCATGGGTAAAAGGGACAATTTAATAGTGTTAAAAAAAAGGATGTTTTACGGGTTTTCGGCAAAGGGGACACGACTCTTAAACGCATTTTTTGCGAGTTAATTCACGTGCTGTTGCAGAAAGGTTTTGCAGGAACATAGGCACACGAATAAGTGACATAGAAACTGTAGAGTGTAAGGTGACTAGAAATTCCACGCTCGCGCAGGGAAATGATTTTGGCCCCAGCCCCACACCTTGTAAGCCCTTCGGTATGCCCAATGTCCCACTCTCAGCAGGACATTACCAGTTAGTTCCCGGAAGCGCATACAACTGAAAGGTATTGCAGAGCAGAGAGTGAGCACTCCCTGCTGCGACAGGTACACCAGAAGGCCGCAACCATCTGTGGAGCATCTCCAGAGTATCCAGCACAGGTGGTGTGAGTGTCATCAGATCGCCTGTGCAGCATGATGACTTCTTATTGCCTGTGCAGGAATAAGACAGAGGCCAGCGAGAGCTTCAGGGGAACAAGGGAGAGAGGTGAGTACTGTAATTTTTTTTTATTTTTAATGCCGATCTGTACAGCTGGCTACAACCTATGAAGAACCTATACCTGCCTATGGGGGATCTATGCCTTCCTATACTGCCTATGGGGGACCTATTCCTGCCTATGCTGCTTATGGGGGAAATATTCCTGCCTATAGGGGACCTATACATGCCTATGGGGGAAACCTAACCTCCTAACTGCCTTTGGGGACCTATTTCCTCCCTTTTTTGGTTTTGCCTTTATGGGGAAATATTCCCTCCCTGCTATTTTTGGGGAAAACTTATTACATGCCTATTCCCGGGGACCTATCCTTTGCCCTATTACCTGCCTTTTGGGGGACCTATTCCTGCTTTTTATTCCCGGGGGCTTTTCCCTTTCTTATGGGGACATATACTTACCTATGCCGGGGGACTATTGCCTAGGGGAAAAGAACAAATACCTGCCTATACTGCCTATACTGCCTTTAAGGGACCTATTCCTGCCTAAAGGCGACCTACTCCTACCTTTGCTGTCTATGGGGGACCTATTCCTGCATATGGGTGACTTAAACATGCCTATGGGGGACATATGCCTGCCTATGCTGCCTATGGAGGACATATTCCTGCCTATGGGGGACCTACACCTGCCTATGGGGGACATATGCTGCCTATGGGGACATATCCCTGCCTATTGGGGATCTATACCTGCCTATGGGGGACCTATGCCTGCTTATACTTCCTATGTGGGACGTATACTTGTATATGAGGGACCTATTACTGCCCATGATGCCTACAGGGACCAATTCCTGCCAGTGAGGGACCTTCTGCTGCCTATGCTGCCTATGGGGGACCTATTCCTGCCTATGGGGGACTTATACCTGCCTATGGGGGACATATGCCTGCCTATGCTGCCTATGGGGGACCTATTGCTGCCTTTACTGCCTATTGATTACCATTTCCTGCCTTTGGTGGACCTATAACTGCCTATGAGGTACCTTTACCTGCCTAAACTGCCTATGGGGGACCTATTTGTGCCTATGGCGGACCTATATATGTCTATACTGCCTATGGGGGGACCTATTCCAACCTATACTGCCTATGGAGGATCTATACCTTCCTATGGGGGATCTTTACCTGCTGGTACTCTCTATGGGCGAACTTTTGATGCCTATTCTACCTATGGGGGACCTATTCCTGCCTATACATCTGTTATCCACACGCCACTGTGATAGGGTTGCAGAGTGGGGTATGAAGAGTTCTTTAGGCTTCTGAGGGACCTGGGGGGGTTTGCAGTGAGTTGGGCCCTTGTTATTATTCTCTTCACAGCACACATCAAAGTTAACAGTTTCCACTGTAGGGCAGTTTAACAGGCTTTATTCAAGTCCATTCTCCATACAGTAACTTCATCAAACATCAATGATAACAGCAATGCAAATGGCTCCTGGCATCCCCACAGTTTAACTGCTTACAGGGGGGGGTAATAAGCTCACAGATACCTGAGGGGTTCACCAGTCATATCCTGTCACTCCTGAGCTGTGATTGCTGGCTGTTCTCTTCAATGGTTTTGCAATGGGTGCAGCATACACACAGGATTCTGTCTTTACTGTCTCCACTTCTTCTGTGTCCTTCACTCTGTCTCATAGGACCTAAACTACCCAAATAAAACCCCCCAAAAAAATGTTCCCAGAACTTCTGCCCCTCCCCCCCTTTTTTTCTAGAAAAGCACAACCCCTTGGTTTTTAAACTGTTTTAGTCCTTTGTGTACAACCAACCAGGCTTGTGTGCTGGTATTTCCCGGGGCCCCTCTAAGGGCAAAGGAAAAAAGAAACCCAATTTTACACTTGTAAACAGTGAAAAGTAGAGCTTCCCCCCGGGTCACATTCTCCCCCTGGTTTTTAAAATTTCGTCCCCCGACATTCACCCAACTTACAATAGTTTAAAGGACAGCCCAAAAGGGGTCTACTGGGACTTCAAAATTTTTAGTCGGGTAGGCATTTCCCTTTAAATAATTTTTATTTTTTAAAGTGTTTGGGCCCCGGTTTAAAAAACACTCAAAAAATGTCAGTTTTTTTTTTTTAACTTTTTTCCCTTTTTCCCGTTTACCCCAACTTTTTAAAATTTACTATTTTCTGGGCCCTTGCCTCATTTAAAGAGAAATGAAAAACCTCAAGATTTTGACAAAAAAATAAAGGAAAAATTTAAAATTTAAATTAAAACCTAACCCTATCTCTTTGTTTATTTCCCCTGATTTTCTCCTGAAAAAAAAGGGAAAAGAGAAAGGGCAAACAAAAAAAACAATTTAAAGTAAAAAAATTGACTTTATATCTTCTGTTGGAATATTTTTCCCCCCATCTTAAACCCACCAATTCCTATGCAAAACAAGTAAAAATTTTTTTTTTTAAATTTTTTTTCAGTCCGTAAAAAAGGGGTTTTAAACCATTTTGTGGTTTTTAACAGAAGGGTGGTGGGGAAAGTACTTCTAAAGCTGTTTAAACCCTGTTTCTAAAGGAAAAAAATACCTGGGTTAACTAACAGCCCTTGGTACGAAACTGGGTTTTTCCCAAATTTGTCATAAATAAAGCATCAGGGGTCTTTTTTTCTCTTGGGGAAAAAAACCTTTTTCGCTTGAAAAATTCCCTTCTGTTTTTTCGGTTTCATCGGCCCCTGAAAATTTAAGTTCAGGTTTCTACTGCTGGTTCACCCTCTGGTTCAGTGTAATTAAAATAAAACACCCTCTAATTTAAAACAACTGGTTCCTTTTTGGATCTTGAATCTTTTTAAATTTGGGTTTTTTGGGTTTGTACTTTCTGCTATTTCAAATTTCATCGAAAACTCCTGTGGCACAAATTTTTCAGCTTCAGGATTTAAGCCCACTTTTTTCTACGGGCAAAAACGAAGCAATAGGTGTGATTTTTCCTCTTCTGACTTTCTGAGTCATTTTTACAAAGGGGCCCAATATTTTCAGATTTTGCCTTTTTGACGGTTTTGTTTTTTTGTTTCCCTTCAGGGATTGGTCCCTCTGGGGGTAGGTAGTCACAAGGTAAAAAGGGTTTCCCCGGGGGTCTTGTCTTTTTACCCCCTTTTTCGGGTTTTAATTTCAAAAACCCTGGGCCTTCGTCACTTTTCCCCTTTTTAACTACGAAAATTAGATCGGGTTTTCCCAGTATAAACCCGGGAATTTTCCTGGCCCAAACCTTTTTTTCTTGTAAGTTTCTGACTAACACACCACCCCTACCTGTTTTTAAATTTGGCTCCATGACCCCTTCCTTAAATAATGTGCTTTTAATTTTTTGCTCTCCCCCTTCAGAAAAAAAATTTTTGGGAAGAAAAATTTTTATATGCCCTTGCCATGTTTTTTCCATGCAGAACATTTTTCTGGGTAAGTCTTGTAGGTTTCGGGACACTGGAGTATCGACATAATGTCAATAGGGTAATGTGGAAAATCTGCCAATAAAAGGTAGAATGGGGAGAAAACCTTTGAAATCACTCTTTGTGCAGTTGTGGGAATGGCCCCATTTTTTTTTAAGGAGTTTTTTTCCCTCTCTTTCTCTTCAGATTTTAAAAGTTTTAGCATCGACAGAAAGAGTACGTTTGGAAAAATTTTCCACCTTCCACCCCCTTTGGGGGAGGGAAAGGGTTTGTTGTATGGGGCCCTCTAAATTTTTGCAATACTTTCCAAATTTGGCAAAGGGGTTGATTTTCCCAAAACTCTCTTCCTTGGTCAGATGCACCCTTTGTGGGGAAATCCAAAATTTTAATGAAAAGTCTTTTTAAATATTTTTCTGCTGCCTTTTTAAAAGGATTTGTTGGTAGGGGGGTTTAGGTTTGGGGAAAATTTTGGTAAAAAGGGTTCCAAAAACCAAAAAGTTTTTTTTCAATCCCCTTTACACTTCAAGGTTTTAGAAAGTCAATGGACCCCATCTCGAACGGGAAATGGGGTTTGAAATGTTACCCTTTGGGGGCTTTTGGGTGGGGTTTTTTGGGGGAGTTTTTGTTTTTTAAAACAGCCAAACTCTCTGGTCACAAATGTTAAATATTTTTCTGCATGTATGGCCAAAAAGAAACGTTCACGGGCAAGGTTCACTGTTTCTAAAACTCCTAATTTTCCCCAATTTTTTCTTTAAAGTTCCCTTAACACCATCCGAGGGTTTAACCTTTTGGCAATATTTAATGCAGTTTGGACCCCCTTTTTGCGGTTTTTATTTTAAATTGATTTGTAATTTAGGCCTTTTCTCCCTACAAGAGGCTTGTAGCTGGATCTTGTGCCCCCTCTCCTTCTTACTGGGAAAGTCTACCCTGGTTAGGGGTACTGGAGGCATTTTCCCAAAATGACTTTGTTTCTTTCTGGCTCTTCTGTAGCTTTTTTTTGGAAGTTGGGGGAAATTGGGAAAAGGTATGAAGCTTTTTCTACTTTTCTTTGTTGTCTTTTCCCCACTTTTATGGGGAAACCACATTGGGTGTTTTTCTTCTCGCGGGATTTTTACTGCTTCAAACGGAAATTTATATAGCTTCCAAACTAATTTCTTCAGAGCACTGTTGCATGAATTTTTTTGGGTTTTTTAAGGGGAAATTCAACAATACACCCTGAATCACTTTAAATTTTTCCCGGGGGAAAAAGGGAAAAAAAATTTTTATGCTGAATTTTTAAAAGTCTGCTAGTTCTCCCACCCATCTCTGACCATTTGCTTTGGGTTTTCCCAGAAAGTGAGGACATTGGTTAGGGGGTTTGTTGTCCTTTTGAAAAACCAAAAAACTCGGGGCTTTAATACAAGTAATCTTTTTGAACCCCTTTCCCACAGATAGCCCCATTTCCCAGGGCTAGGAACCCCTGGGTTTTCCAGAATGCAGGGGTTTTGTTCTTCTCAGCTCTGTCAAAATTTTTCGGGAAACCATAGCTAATGACTCAAAACTTGCCATCTTGACGTTGGTAAAAAGACTGCCTAAAACCCCACTTGTAAAGATCAAAAATAAGTACAAATGGAACATTAAAGTCCGGGAAAATTCCCATGACTGGTGGGGGGGACTAAAACAGTAAGTCAACTCTTCCAGCACTTCTTGGTGACGGGGGGGGTCCAGTTGATAGGTTTTTGGGCAAAAAGGGAAGTTTTTTTGTTTTGGGTTTAGGTCTGCCTTTGTTAAACCCTTCTTTTCTTTTTGGTGTCACCGGGAAATTGGGTTTCCCCCCTAAGAGAGCATACAAGGGAGTTTGCAATTTTGGAGAATTTTCGGGATGTAAGCCCGGGTAATAGGATAGGAAGCCTAGGCCCTTTTTCCCCAATTCTCCACGGTGGATGGGGGTTTTTTTTTTTTTTTCCAATGCCATCACTGGGGAAAATTTAACGGATCCATATTTAAAATCCACCCTCCAGAAAACGTTTTTCCCCGGGAAAACCTGATTTTTCTTTTGAACATTTCACCACTTTTTTTGGGTGTCAGTTTGCCCCCTTGTTGCGGGTATCGCTGCAAGACTTTTCCCTCACTTTTCTCTTTGTGTTCGGGGAAAAATGTTTTACGGGTGTATCAGTTGTCATCAAAGGTATGACTAAACTTTTTGTCATCTCTCGGCCCTCCATGCAGTCTCCATCCCTTCCCTTTTAAAATTCCGCGGGACAAACTGAGCCCCCCAAAGGGAATTCGGTCCCTCAAAAACAATCCCCGGGGTGTGATGAAAGGAAATTTGGCCTGCGGAAAAATTCTTTAAAAAATTTTTGGGTTTTGGTAGGCCTTGCCTTGGCCCCAAGGACTGAAACAGGGTTCCCCCCCCTTTTGAAAAACCTTCTACGGTCTTGGATCTTTGGTTTGGATGACGGTCGGGGGGACTGCCTCTGGTTCAGCTCTCTGTAATCACGCAGAGTCTCAGTGTCCCATCCTTCTTTCTGACACAGACAATTGGGGATGAATAAGATGATTGGACTTTGAATTTCCCAACCCCGTTGATGAAATCCCTTTAAGGTAACCCCCTTTTACTTCCTTAAAGTGTGGGTTTAAAGGCCCCGACCTGTTTGCTCTTTGTTACTGGAGTAGTTTTTCCTTAAAGGGGGGGTTTTCAGTTGGAGCGATGGAATTTCTTCCCCACATCAGAAAACATCCTTTGAGAATGCATGACACTCCTCTCTTTGCATTTTTTCCCCAAATATCTGTTGTTCTTCTGCACTCAGATGGGTAAGAGACAATGGGGGGTCCCACTGGGTTTCTGGAGGACTTTTCCCCGTCAGGGGGCGAAAAGTTAAAAATGGGGTTTTTGGGGTCGTGTCACCCGGAAAATTTTTGAACTGGGCCCAACATTGGCTGGGGGCACTGTTTTTTAGCTTCAAGGTGCCCAAAAAAGTTTTAGGGTCCAACCTCATTTAAAGCTTGGGGGAGTTTTCATCACTAACCCAGATACTTTTGCAAACCCCCCTGTAAAGGAAAGTTTAACCACAGTCTCACCGTAATGATGCCCCTTTAGGAAGCTGTGTAGGATCTTGTGGCAAAAAAAACAGCATTCTCTGTGGGCGTTTTCGTTTGGGCCCACCCTCCAAAACCACACTTTTACTCCTAAGGCGGGTTTTTTACTGGGAAAAAGTAAAAGGGGGGCAGACCTACTTTGGGCTTTCCCCTGAAACCCCTTCACCTGTTTGTTTTTCAAATTTAAACCCCAAAATGTTTTGGCTTTTTTGGGATGTAGGGCAAAGGATGTTTTCTTTCGAATCTACCAACGGTTTAAAAGAAGCTGTTTTTGGTCACATCTTTCCCCAATCACATTTTAAAAAAAAGGGGTTGGGTTTTTCTTTCCCCCCACGAAATTTTCATTTTGACTAGGAAAAAGGCCCCTTTAAAACTCAAAGGTGTTGCTTTTTTCTTAGCAGTGACTGAAAAGTCATTCCCAACCCCCCCCTTAAAGGGGGATTCTGTCTGGTTCACCCCTCGTCCACAAAATTCTCCGGGCCTATCAGTTTTTTCCAAATGACCGGTAGTTGTGAATTTAGGTAGATTTGTGTCTTCTCCATCCTTCATTTAGAATACTGGCCTGGGCACCTGAATCCACCCCAAAGCTTTAACAAGTAGTCCCCTTTAATTTTCATTGGATCAGGCACTTTTCCCATTTAAAAGGGTTTTGAGGGCTTTCTGGTTTTTCCCCTTTATATTTTTCTGGCTCTTGGGGCATAAAACAGTAGACTGCCACCTGAATGCTTGATGGACCGGGGGATTTCGTCCCCATTGTAACGTTTTTGGGCGGTTTAAAAAACCAGTGGGGGAGTATTGGGGGCCCGTGTTCTTCATCCTGGATTTGGGATTTGGATTAGAGGTTGTTTGGTTTTTGGGCCCGCCTTTGTGTTTAGGTTTTCTGGTCCCCCCTCCCCACAACCCCCTGCTTTTAGCTCTTGAAAACTTTGGGGACTCTACACTCTTTTTTCATAATGTCCCCTCTTGACCACATTTAAAAAAAAGTGGGCCAAAAGTAACTATTTTGATTGGAGTCTTGGGAGGCCTCACATTAAGGGGTGTCTTCTATTCTGGAAATTTACCCTGTGCCTTGCTGGGTTTTTACTTTGGGCCCCCGTCTGTAAAAATCTGCTTCATCCCCTTTCTAGTTCCGAACCCAAGTTTTATCACTACTTCCTCCCCGTTGGTGTCCCCCTTTTTTTCTTAAAAAGGTACCTTCTGGGTGACTAAAGGTGGATGGGCAAAGGTTCTTGCTCCCTTTTACCTTCTGGCTGCATGCCTTTTTTTGGGGGGGGTCAACCCTTTTTGGGGGATCTCTTTTGCAGTTTTTACCAGTGAAGCCCCTTCTTTTGCTTTTGTTCTCTCTCTAGCTCAAGACCCAGCTGCCTTTATTCATCTTTTCCCAAACAAACCCCCCTTTCATCTGAGATAAAAGGGTCCCCCCAAGGTACCTTTTTTTCAGCTGGAAAAATTGATGTTTTTCCCCCCCAAGTAACCCGGGCCCTATTGGGCCCCAGGAATTCTTTAGAACTAGCCCCACATCAAACCTTCCTCAGCCTCTTTTTCCTGGATGCAAAAACAGTTTTTCTCTGATGCAATGGCCCGAAAAAGAAGTCTTGGGGGACTCTTTGCGGTTTTGAGAGATGTTAAAACAGTTTTTTGATACAAAACAGAGGTGTTTCTTCCTTTTTAATGCCCTTTTTTAAAATTTTTTTCTTAACTGGACAAGGTAAAGGGTTTGGGCTTCATCTCTAAAAATATTCCTGAGATTCAACCCTGGAATTTGGCCCTTTTCCCCACCAGCCCCCAAAAATCTCTCTCTCCTGGGTTTCCCCTTTTGTATCCCCAAGTTATCTGGTGAATCGGTTGTGGGAAAAACAGTCTTCTTTCTGTTCTCTTTCACCAATTTGGCCCCTTTTTTTGAATTCTTTTTGGGATGGTTTTTCTCTTTTGGGGGGGGATTTTATTTTTCCCTTTAAGTCTGGTTTGGAGAGATTTGGAAATTTTTCAGGGAAAAAAACCCCTTTTTTTCAACTGTCTTTGGGAGATTCCTGCACTGTCCTTTTTGTAAAGCCCAATTTTAAATTTGGGCTTTTTCCTCCTTCAGCTGTGTCATTTGGGGAAAAAAAATGTCAAAATTTTTGTTGCCTGAAATGTTTCTGGGGGCCCCCGCCCCAAACTGTCAATAAACTGAGTTAGTCTCTGAAAGAAAAAGGCCCCAAAATTTGATCCTTTCCTCACTATCTTCCCCTCTCATTCAGTAATCGATTAAAGGGCTGCAAAAGGTTTTCGGCGATTATGTGCATGAGCAAGATGGTCCTTGGTAGTTTTATAAATCTTCGGGCTGTTCCCAGTTCTGCAAAGGACAATGCAACAGAGACTCACTGATGTTATTTATTTGTCCTCCACATTTCCCTGGGTGAATTTGGTGGATTTTCTTTTTGTGCACGCTGGCCCCTTTAAAAACTGAGTTAACTTGCTGAAGGGGCCCCTCTGCTGCCTTTGCTGGCAGTTATCCGTGCTTGCGGGTATGCTTGGGGGTTTGCAGGGGGGTAACAAACCCCCTAATGCTTGGCCTTTTAGCCCTTGCAGGGGAAAGGGGCGCGGAAATCACCCGGCGGGAAAAGCGTTTGTGAAAACCCTTTTCCCCTGCGTGCAAAAATTTTCCGGTTTCCCCCGCTCTGGTTTTTTGGGCCCCCTGGGACTCCCTCTTTAGGTTGCCTGAGGGCCCTCACTCCCTTTAGGGTGTTCACCCCCGTTTTTTACTTCATATTCTGCTCCCAAAATTTTCCCCCTAGGGCCCCCAAAAAAATTTATCCACATGCCACTGTGATAGGGTTGCAGCGTGGGGGAAAGAAGGGGTTTTTTTGGGTTTATGGGGAACTGGGGGGGTTTGCAGTGAGTTGGGCCCTTTTTATTTTTCTCTTCACAAAAACACATCAAAGTTAACAGTTTCCAAATGTAGGGAGTTTTTTAGGCTTTTTTTCAAGTCCCTCCATACGGTTTAAATTCAAACAAAAACAATGATAAAAAACAATGCAAATGGTCCTGGCATTCAACCGTTTAAAATGCTTTTCAGGGGGGGGAATAAGCTCCAGATACCTTTAGGGTTCAACCCCGTCATATCCTGTCATCCTGAGCTGTGATTGCCCGGGTGTTCTCTTCAAGGGGGTGCAATGGCCCGCCCGATACACACAGGGTTTTTTCCCTTTTCGTCCTCACTTTTCTGTTCCCTTTACTCTGTCTCCCTAGGACCTTAAAATACCCCGAATCCACTCCTCCAAAAAGTTTCCCGCAACTTTTGTCTCCTCCCCCTTTTTTCTAGCATGCCCCAAAACTAGGTTTTTAATGTTCTTTGTCCCGTCTGTAAACCAACCATGCGGGGTGCTGGTAAATTCCTTTGGGGCCCTCTAAATTTGGCCCCAAGGAAAAAGTAACTAATTTTTCACCCTTTTAGAAAAGTTTACATTTGAGCTTAAACCCCCGGTTTACCCCATCCCCCCTTTTGGGGGCCTTTCCTGTTTTTTATACTTTCCCTTTTGGGGGACCTTTCCGCCCATTGGGGGGCCTATTTCCCTTTCCCATGGGGGACCTAAGCCTGGCCCGTTTGCCTAGCCCTTTTGGGGGGGTTTTTTCTGGTATGGGGGCCTATTTCCTGCCTATATTTCCTTTTGGTTTCCTATTCCTGCCTATATTGGACTTTTTCCCTTTTTTATGGGGGGCCAAAACTTGCCTTCCTATGCCCGACCAAAATTTTTCCCCAAAAGGGGGGGGAACTTTAAACCCGCCCTTAACTGTCTTTTAGGGGGCCTATTCCTGCCCCAAGGGAAAACCTAAATCCTCCTTGCTGTTTTAGGGGGGACCTATTCATTTTCTTATGGGTGACCTACACATGCCTATTGGGGACATATGCCTGCCTATGCTGCCTATGGAGGACCTATTCCTGCCTATGGGGACCTACATCCGGCCTATAGGGGACATATGCCTGCCTATGCTGCCTATGGGGGACATATTCCTGCCTATGGGGGACCTATACCTGCCTGTGGGGGACCTATGCCTGCTTATACTTCCTATGTGGGACCTATACCTGTATATGAGGGACCTATTGCTGCCCATGCTGCCTACAGGGATAAATTTCCTGCCTGTGAAGGACCTACTGCGGGCTCTGCTGCCTATGGGGGACCTATTAGGGCCTATGGCGGACCTATACATGTCTATACTGCCTATGGGGGACCTATTCCAACCTATACTGCCTATGGGGGACCTATACCTTCCTATGGGGGATCTTTACCTGCTGAAACTGTCTATGGGCGACCTTTTGATGCCTATTCTACCTATGGGGACCTATTCTTGCCTATACATCCTATGGGGGACCTATTTCTGTCTATACTTCCTATGGGGGACCTGTTCCTGCCTATGGGGGACCTATTCCTTCCTATGGGGGACCTAAGCCTGCCTGTTCTGCCTAGCCCTATAGGGGGTGTATTCTAGGCTATGGGTGACCTATACCTGCCTATACTGCCTATGGTGGACCTATTCCTGCCTATATTGGACTTTTTCCTTCTTATGGGGGACCTATACTTGCCTACCTATGCCTGACTATATTGCCTATGGGAGAACTATACCTGCCTATACTGTCTATAGGGGACCTATTCCTGCCTAAGGGAGACCTACTCCTGCCTATGCTGTCTATGGGGGACCTATTCCTGCTTATGGGTGACCTACACATGCCTATTGGGGACATATGCCTGCCTATGCTGCCTATGGAGGACCTATTCCTGCCTATGGGGACCTACACCTGCCTATAGGGGACATATGCCTGCCTATGCTGCCTATGGGGGACATATTCCTGCCTATGGGGGACCTATACCTGCCTATGGGGGACCTATGCCTGCTTATACTTCCTATGTGGGACCTATACCTGTATATGAGGGACCTATTGCTGCCCATGCTGCCTACAGGGATAAATTCCTGCCTGTGAAGGACCTACTGCTGCCTCTGCTGCCTATGGGGGACCTATTACTGCCTATGGTGGACCTATACATGTCTATACTGCCTATGGGGGACCTATTCCAACCTATACTGCCTATGGGGGACCTATACCTTCCTATGGGGGATCTTTACCTGCTGAAACTGTCTATGGGCGACCTTTTGATGCCTATTCTACCTATGGGGACCTATTCTTGCCTATACATCCTATGGGGGACCTATTTCTGTCTATACTTCCTATGGGGGACCTGTTCCTGCCTATGGGGGACCTATTCCTTCCTATAGGGGACCTAAGCCTGCCTGTTCTGCCTAGCCCTATAGGGAGCGTATTCTAGCCTATGGGTGACCTATACCTGCCTATACTGCCTTTGGGGGACCTATTCCTGCCTATATTGGACTTTTGCCTTCTTATGGGGAACCTATACTTGCCTACCTATGCCTGACTATTTTGCCTATGGGAGAACTATACCTGCCTATGCTGCCTATAGGGGACCTATTCCTGCCTAAGGGAGACCTACTCCTGCCTATGCTGTCTATGGGGGACCTATTCCTGCTTATGGGGGACCTACACATGCCTATGGGGGACATATGCCTGCCTATGCTGCCTATGGAGGACCTATTCCTGCCTATGGGGGACCTACACCTGCCTATGGGGGACATATGCCTGCCTATGCTGCCTATGGGGGACGTATTCCTGCCTATGGGGGACCTATACCTGCCTATGGGGGACCTATGCCTGCTTATACTTCCTATGTGGGACCTATACCTGTATATGAGGGACCTATTCCTGCCCATGCTGCCTAAAGGGATCAATTCCTGCCTGTGAGGGACCTTCTGCTGCCTATGCTGTCAATGCTGCCTATGCTGCCTACGGGTGACCTATTCCTGCCTTTGGTGGACTTATACCTGCCTATGGGGGACCTATTCCTGCCTATGGCGGACCTATACATGTCTATACTGCCTATGGGGGACCAATTCCAACCTATACTGCCTATGGGGGACCTATACCTTCCTGTGGGGAATCTTTACCTGCTGATACTGTCTATGGGCAACCTTTTGATGCCTATTCTACCTATGGGGACCTTTTCCTGCCTATACATCCTATGGGGGACCTATTCCTGTCTATACTTCCTGTGGGGGACCTGTTCCTGTCTATGGGGGACCTATTCCTTCCTACGGGGGACCTACACCTGCCTGTTCTGCCTGGCCCTATAGGGGGTGTACTCTAACCTATGGGTGACCTATACCTGCCTATACTGCCTACGGTGGACCTATTCCTGCCGATAAGGGACCTATTCTTGCCTATGGGGGACCTATATCTGGTTATACTGCCTATGGGGGACCTATTCTTACCTATGAGGGATATATACCTGCCTATACTGCCTATGGTGGACATATACCTGCCAATACCTGCCTATGGGGGACATATACCTGCCTATACTGCCTATGGTGAACATATTCCTGCCTATGGGGGACATATACCTGCCAGTACTGACTAGGAGGGACCTTTTTCTGCCTATGTGGGACCTTTACCTGCCTATACTGCCTATGGAGGACCCTTTACTGCCTATGGGGGACCTGTTCCTGCCCATACTGCCTATGGGAGACCTATTCCTGCCTTTGGGGACATATGCCTTCCTATACTGGGGACCTATTCAGGACCTATATCTGCCTATTCTGCCTATGTGTAACCATTTCATTCCTATTGTGGGACCTATTCTTGCCTTTGGGGGTCCTACTCCTGTCTATTGGGGACCTATACTTTCCTATACTGCCTACAGGGGACCTATTCAAGCCAATGGGGGATCTATTCCTGCCTATACTGCCTATGGATGACCTATACTTGCCTCTACTGCCTATGGGTGACCTATTCCTGCCTATACTGACTGTTAGGGACCTATGCCTGCATATACTGTCTATGGGAGACCTATCAGTCTTCCAAAGTAAAAGCATAAAAAAGCATGAAATATAACGCCAACTTTATTGGAAACACATAGGAGGGTACAGATGGGGCTAGGACTTTGCTTTTACTTTGGAAGACTGCTATGTATGGCCGTGACTGGCGGCCAGGATCCGTGCAGAGAGAGAAAACCAAGTGGAGCTGCATCAAGCATAAGGAGTCGTACAAGCACTCGGTCGGTGAGCTTATATCTTTCTATGTTTTTGTTATTGTTGTATGGGAGACCTATGCCTGCCTACACTAACTATGGGGAACCTATACCTTCCTATACTGACTACGAGGGACCTATGATTGCTTATATTGATTATGGGGACCTATTCCTGCCTAACTATGGGGGGACGTATACCAAAAACGTACGCATAGGCTGTATGGACAAAACATTTATCTTTACTTCATTTTTATAAGTTGGTGCATGAAAAACATAGTTCTATGACGAACACCTTAGGCAATGAAAAACATATAGATACGTGGCAGTACTTAGCTGTATAGCATCTCCTATTTAGGAGGTAAGTGATAGTAGACTTGTTGGAGCCGATCATGCTGAGATGCAGCCCAGTGCCGCCATGCAATGACGCGACGTTTCGGAGGATACGCCCTCCTTTCTCAAGCATCAAGCATCATCCCTTGAGAAAGGAGGGCGTACCTCAGAAAGTCGCGTCATTGCATGGCGGCACTGGCTGCATCTCAGCATGATCGGCTCCAACAAGTCTACTATGGGACTAATCACTTACCTCCTAAATAGGAGATGCTATACAGCTAAGTACTGCCTTGTATCTATATGTTTTTCATTGCCTAAGGTGTTAGTCATAGAACTATGTTTTTCATGCACCAACTTATAAAAATGAAGTAAAGAGTAATGTTTTGTCCATACAGACTATGCGTACGATTTTGGTTTACATAGGGGAGTCTAATCAAGGTACTCCTAACGGATGGGACTACAACGTGGGCACTGTTAACATACGGCATTGTTTGCAATGTTTGTATGGGGGACGTATGCCTGCCTACACTGACTATGGGGGACATATGCCTGCTTACCATACAGAATAGTATGGGGAAATATACCTGACTACAGAATAATATGGGGAATGGATACCTGACAACAGACTATGGAAGTAGATATACCTGCCTACAGACTGGGGGACATAAACCTGCCTACAGACTATGGGGGAAATTTACACGCCTACAGAATAGGGGGGACATATACCTGCTTACAGACTGGGGAACATATACCTGCCTACAGAATGTGAGAAGATATATACCTGCCTACAGACTAGGGGCCCTAATTACCTATAACCTACTTAGGGGACATATATACCTACGTACTTTATTGGGGCCCACATAGGAATCATGGGTGACTCCCCATCCCCAACAGAAGGCATCCAACTTTCTTATTATAGGAAAGCAGGTGACCAAGCTTTTCTATAAAGATCCCCATTACAGGTATATAACCCCACTCCCATTCACTCTCACCCAGTAGGTAGGTAGATAGGTGTTGGAAAAATGAGGATTCTAAAATGCATATGTGATAAATTCGACAGGAATTAGTTGTAGCCAGACGAAGACGTCATGATGGTCTGGGCCGGATGGAGAAGAATAAGGAAAGTGAATGACTGATCAGAAAACACATCACCTGTGAGTCCTTAAATGTAACTTTACTGTATTCAGTTATGTGTCTGCAGAGCCTATGTACACTGGTATCTACCACTATATGGTCACTGTGTTGTTGTAATATTCAGTCTGCACTACATGATCACTGTATGGCGGTAGTATAGAGTCTGTATACATTGGTATCTATCACTATATGATCACTGTATGGTGGAAATATTGGTTATAGTGTAATAGTTTAGGCTCAGGCACAGTTTGGCAGCATCTCCCAGCTCTCTTGGATGCCAGAATAGGCTATCCAATATCCAGGAAAGCTTGTTGATGTCAAACCCCTGAATTAGCTTTCTTCCAGAGCTGTTACACAGTAGTTGGGTGTATTGGGTATGGCTTAATGTGAAAGGGCATGGCTTAGTATAAAGATTGAGTGATGTGTGCAAATTTTGGGGCGGTACGCATCCTTCTCTCTCTCCCAAAATGGTCACCTTAGCAGAGCCACATATGCTATAGATGTGAAAGGTGAACATTTACTATGAAGGTGTATGGGGGCTGACCGACATTTTACAGTAGAACACCTCACTGCCAAAATGCACCAATTGGCTACCAGCCATGTGGCTAAACAATATATTGAAGGGGGAGTCAGAAGCAGGGGATGTTAATTGTACCTCTGATAACAAATTTGCATTGGCAGAACAGGCTTCCATTTTCATGGTAGTTTAAGAATTTGGACTTCCACTTGCCAAAGGTTTCCTTCTCCAATGAGTCATGTTTTCTGCTTTGTAAAATGGATAGACGTTGGCATCAGGCAAGAAATAGAGAAAAAAATATTGCAACCCTGTGGAAGAACAAAAGTGGTGATAGCGCATTATTTTTGGGAAAGATTTTTTTGTGGCATGCTTTGGGTCCAAAACCCCATGTGAAATGACCTTGTGTATGTGTTTTTAAATCTATCCTTGCGATGAAAACCAACCTTACATGATGATTTTTCCCCCGGGGATGGATTGGGTTTTTTCAGCAAGGAAGGCAGGACTCAGGGCAAGACATGTCTGACATTGACTGAATAAGTATGACTAAGACTTTCAAGTCCTATTTGCCCCCAAATTCCCCCCGATTTTAAATAAATTTTAATGGGGGACATTGATCTATTTTTGTTTTATGCTCTATGCTCTTCCCCCACTGCAGTCATGGTTTTCCCCAGGACCTTTTAATTTATAGCCCATTTAGTGCTGTCGTGGTTTGCACACAGCAGGTACTCTGTATATAACTTGGAAACTTTTTCCTGCCTATGGGACACCAATACCTGCCTAATACCTATAACTGTCATAATATTATGACTCAACAGTGTACCATACATTGTTTTGCATTCTGCTGCTAATAGTAGATACAAAACGAACTGGCAAGAAGGCAATCCTTGTGAGGATAAAAAAGGTCTTCTTATTAGAATTTTTGAAGCAGGTGTGTATGTAAGGGCTTGGGGATTGCTTGTGTTGGAGATTCTGTTGAAAACCTTTGTTGCAGATTTCATCAAAAAATGACAAAAAATACTCCGTTGTACTTAACATTAGTGATGAGCGAGTATGTTGACTATCGTCATCGTTTCGATAGTCGATATCGGCAGTTATCTAGATGATTTTCGATGTCGATAACGATTATCGCCATGCCCTTAAAGTTATGGGGGGGAAACAACCCCTTATTTTTCCCAAACGGGGGGAAAAGCGGGAAATTAACATCCACAACAGTCAATGAAAAAGGCTCTCTTGGGGCAACACACTTAGGTTAAAAAAGCCACAGAAAAAAAAGCCCCCATTCCCCTTCCCCTGCTTGCCAAAGTTCCACAAATTAAAAAAGGGCCCAAAAGGCGTTGATTTGAACCCTTTTTTATTAAAATGGACTTAAATACCCCTGTCGGGAAAAGCGCATGAGCCCAACCGCTGAGCCTATTTGTGTAGTATAAGCTTGTGTACAGTTTGGCGGTGTAGGCCCTGTGTGAGCCTATTCTTGTTTTATAGAGTTTTGTACAGTTTGGCGGTGTCAGGTTGAGTGAGCACTTTTCTTGCAGTATAGAGCTATGGGAAAGGGGTTTGGCGGGTGTCAGGCTCCTGTGCTGAGCATATTCTTGTAGTATGGCTATGTGTTCTTTTGGCGGGTTCAGGTTCTGTGTGGCATATTCTTTGTATGAGTATGTGTCAGTTTGGGGGGTTCAGGTCCTGTGGGGAACTTTCTCGCATTAGAGCTTGTGTAGGGTTTGGTGTTAGGTTTTGTGGGGCCCTTTTCTTGCGTATAGAGCTATGTTTTAGGTTTGGCGGGTAGGTCTGTGCTAGATTTTCTTGTGTATAGGCTATGTGTAAGTTTGGCGGTGTCAGGCCCTGTGTGAGAACTATTTCTTATTAGGCATGGTCAGTTTGGCGGTGTCAGGCCGTGCTGAGCATATTTTTGCGTAAGGCTATTGTTTCATTTTGGCGGTGTAGGCTCCTGTGCTGAGCATTTTTTCTGTATTTAGAGTATGTGTACATTTTGGGCGGTGTCAGGCCCTGTGCTGAGCACTATTTCTGCAGTATAGAGCTATTGTACTTTGGCGGGGTAGGCTCCTGTGCTGAGCACTATTCTCTGTTATGGTATGGGTTACGTTTGGCGGTGTCGGGGCTCCGTGTGAGCATTTTTCTTGCAGTATAGAGTATGTGTACGTTTGGGTGTCAGGGCCCCGTGCTGAGCACTATTCTCTGTAGATGGTATGTGTACATTTTTGGGGGCCGGTTGTCGGGTTCTGGTGGGCACTATTCTCTGTAGTATAGAGCTATGTGTAGGGTTTTGGCGGTGTCACTTTCTTGTGCTGAGACTTTTTCTTTAGTTAGAGTTTTGTGTACTTTTGGCGGTGTCAGGCCTCTGGTGAGCACTTTTCTTGCAGTATAGAGTTGTGTAATTTGGCGGTGTCGTTTTTGTGTGAGCATATTTCGTATAAAGTATGTGTACAGTTTGGCGTTGTCAGGTTTCTGTGCTGAGCATTCTTGTAGTTAGAGTTGTGTACATTTTGGGGCGGTGTAGGTTCTTGCGAGCATTTTTTTGTAGTTAGAGCTTTTTTACAGTTTGGCGGTGTCATTTTCCTGTGTGACCTTTCTCATGACCCCGATTAAAAAGTCCCGGAAAAAGGAGTCTTTAAACCCAATTTTAGTTTCACTGGACATGACATATCTGCCCGGGCCCCGCAGTATGACCCAGGGCGGAGTTACAGGGGTGGGTGAGGCCCAGGTGGCCCGTCATTATTAAGCGGTTAAACCCCTGATGACGAGCAACAAAACGCGTGTGAAGCGAGTGGGAAAGGGAAGTGTGAGATCCAGCCTTCCAGTACACAGTCGACTGGGTAGCACTTGCCCCCCCGTATGAGTGGGGCCCAATTGAGCTTACTTGGAAATACTGGGGGTTTAACGCTCCGTTACACCCAGGTGCCTTTTTTTTGGTTCTTTTTTTTTTTATAACGTGTGGAGGAAATTGTTCTTTTTCTTTGTTCTCTGCCCGTGTCCATATCCAGTGCTTGAAAAAACCTAACTGGTTAGTTTCCTGTACCTCCCTTGTACAATTCAGGAATTTTTTCCCAGTTTTTTGTCATGCAAGTTTTTTAGTGTTTAAAGGGTTAGAAAAAACTTTTAAAAGGAGGAATTCCCCATGTCTTTGTTTCTTTTTTTAATTGTATTAAATGGGTTGTCTCAATACAGGGTTGTTGCTATGTTTAAAGGGGTCTTTCAAAAACAAGTCATTTTGCAAAATTTTTTGTCCCTTAACAGTGTCCCCTTTTCCGTTTCTGACAGCACTCACCTTGGCAACTCTTGAAAATTTGAAGAACAAATGTCTGTTAGAAAAACTTTTTTTTATTAAAAGACCTGTAGTAAGGCAGTCAAGCAAAATGCCCCCCAAAATTCAAAACATGACCCAGGGGGCCACTTTTGACAATTTTGAAGAACAAATGTCTATTAGAAACAAAATTTTTTTTTTGAAAAGGACCCGTGTTTGCTGCATTTCAAAGCAGCATGCCCCAAAAAAATTTTAAAAAAGATTTTCAGCCCTTTTTAAAAAAATTTTGAGGGAGAAAGCACTTAAAAAAGCCCCAAAATTTTTGTTCAAAGGACCATGATTATTGCTGTATCTCACAGAACTGACCCCAAAAAATTTAAAAAATGACTTTTGACTGTTAAAAATTTGAGGAGAAATGCTACTTAAAGCCACATTTCTGTTCAAAGGACCCCTTTTTGCTGTATTTCCCAGACCATGACCACAAAAAAATTATAAAAATGAACCCTTTTCAGCCACTATTAAAATTGTTTGGCAACCGACCACAAAACCTTTACAATGCGAAAAAATTTAAGAGAAATGGTAAATGGAAAATGGTTTTTTCCGAAACCTTGGTTTTTTTACAGTCTCCCCAAGCAAACCGAAAAATGAAGTGGGGAATTGGAAAAAAATTGAGGAAGAAAAGAAATGCTGCTTAATGAAGACCCTAAAAAATTTTTTAATGTGGGCCTTTTTGGGTTCGACGGAGAGAAAAATCTCCCTTCGCATTTTGTGTCCATCTCCCCTCCCTCGCTGGAGGACCCGATGTTTCAGAGTGTCCAACGATGTTCCCGAATAAGTCACCACAATGCTCATCTGACAAGGGCATGTCCGCATGACTTTTTTTGGCGTCTTCAAACTGGAAGGTGGTGCGGTCTTTCACCCGCCTCCACTCTCGGTCGTCAACCCCCGAGGTCCCCACCGTGCTTGTCAGGCCATGTGTCATTCGTACTCGTATTTGGTTGCGTGCTGCCACAATCGCTGGGCATGTGGAGGGTGGAATTAGGTGTTGCCCCGTCAAAAATGAGACGTTAACTGGGGGGGCCCAGCCCGACGTGCAACACGCCCGCCGGGGAAGCGGGGGCGAAGGCGGAAGTGCGAAAAGACCTCGAGCCCTTTTTCGCAGGGAGGCCGACCCCGGGGAGCTCTTTAGAAATTTTGGAGCGAGGTTCATGACTGTGCAGGGAAGGGATGTCTCCAGCCAACACGGGCC
>JAODAL010057749.1:0-22490 GCA_025379985.1 Phyllomedusa bahiana | reverse complement strand
GTCAGGATTGCCCCAATCCTCTGTGTGAATAATTGCTAATATTTCTCAATAAGCACAATTTTAACATCAAAAGACAGTCACATCATCTGCTACATATTAAACTCGAGCTCATTTCTAGACTGTTGTATATCAGTCACAGGCTGCAGTTATATACTTAGCTAGAAAAAAGATGTAAATCTTGTATATTGTATGTGAAGTCCAGAAATGTCTCATCTTCTATATAAAATTGTAAAATCTAAACATGTAAAAGTATAATGTTAACAATTGCACCCCTATTAATAACAATATCCTGTCATACTGTAGAAGGGGGAACTGTTCTAAACTATCCATGAAAAAATTAAGTTAATATTTATTTATTTCTTATTGCTCTAATGCATTTACATTACAAACCAAAGCAAATCAGAAAATATTCTTAGTTAACAAAAATACCATATCATTTTGTATACATGTATACACAGATCCTATGTAGACTTATTTCTCTCCAAGTTACAGACCACAAGCAAGCCAATTGCAGACTGGTCCAGAACTAATACTGTTTTCAACATTTCTCCTATCTCTTCCTAACCATACATTTAGTATATTAGCAAGAAATAGAAGCAGGGGCGTAACTTTGGTTCAAAAAGTGGGGGGAACCAATTTTTCCTCTCATCCCCTACTTTCCTATACCTCCTTCCTTCACTCGCCTTCCCTTTCACTTTCCCTCCCTTCTCTTGTCTCCTCTCCTCTCCTCTCCCTGCAGTGAAGCGGACCCCTCTAACCCAGCTAGGAGGTCTGAGGGAGCGCTGTCAGCTACCCCAGCAGGTCCAGGTGGAGTCCTTATGGCAAACACTTTTGGTGCAATCTGTAAGGTTATGAGTGGCTCTCTAATTACTGAAGTTATGAGCTGGACTGGGACTAAAAATCAGCCCTGGCAATGAAACCGAACCAGCCAACCTATAATATTTCCCCCTCTACATGGAAATAAAAAACATTGCACAATGCAGCAAATTTAGCTTAACCCCTCCCATCCCCCATCACTACTCCACACACAACAGAATGAGGAAAATAAAAGAACCTAATCTCACTGTTCCCCTAGGAATCACGTCACATACTGTACCCCAAAATGTATTTTATTGCATTCCATACACCAGAAATGAAATCACTCACTGCACCCCAGAAATTACATTACTAACTGCACCTTAGAAAGGAGTTGCACATTGTACTCAAGAAATAATACAATTCATTATACTCCAAAATTTATTAAATTACACACTGAACCCTAGAAATGAAATACATTACTCACTGTACTTCAGAGATTACATTACACCATACCCCAGAGATTATATTATACACCATACACCAGATATTACATTATTCACTGTACCCCAGAGATTACTACATTATCCACTGTACCCCATAGATTAAATTACACCATATACCAGAGATTACAATAGACTGTACCACAGAGATTAGATTACACGCTGTACCCCAGAGACTACATTAGACAAGGTACCCCAGAAATTGTGTGTGTATATATTGAACACAGACACACTACACATTTAGGATTCAAATGACGGTTTTTTGGCACTGACAGTGTCGTTTGCTTGCTGGAAATTCGACCCATGCCACCCAAGGCAGATTTCTGCCTCCTATCCATTAGTGCTGTTAGTACATAAAACATCTTGAAGAATTCTTTGTAGGCGCTGACAGTACACGCCAAAAAGATAAATCAGTGTCATCTAAACAACGACACTGATTTTACATAGGGTATAATGTAAATCAGTTTCCTGTCAGATTGGACGCCGGTTCTGAGGCAGATCTCTGAATCCGCCCAAGAATCAACATATCTTCTGCACGAATGTACCCTTAAGGTATGTTCACAAGGCATATAACGAGGCATAGCGTGTGCTCTGCAATATACCGGGTGTTTTAGAAGTATGCAGTGATCACACTTCCACACTCCTAAAATGCTGTGGGGCCAGCCACATTCACTTTCATTTTCCCCGGCGCGTAAGTGCAGGGAAGACGTGACATGGCTAGACACATGGCTGTACATACAGTATATACACATACAGTATATACACATCTCACATATACAGTACATACCCTACTCATATGCACACACAACGCCTGGTACCCGTGTCCCCTCCTTACCTGTCTCCTGTAGTCTGGTGCAGACGCCCTTCTTCCCTGATGAGGGCTGCGCATAGGGAAAGTGGTATACGAAGGGAGGGAAAGATACCTACACAGACGGTGTCAGATTGGGGGGGTCTGGGGTCCACAGAGCAATTGATCTCGGGGGTCCACCCTACTGTACATGAAAATATTACCGGTCTCTCTGACATAAATGCGCCCATTTTACCACATAATACAGTTTGCAGAAAAGAAGTATATTGTGTAATATGCAATACCAAGTGAGTCACATATCTGTTTGTCTCACACATATGTCAGTCTAATAAATCATAGACACATGGCTAAGTAGCTCCATCCATATCCCCCACTACCAGCTCACATACAATATCCCCCTCCACGTTTCAATTGGTCACGCACCTCACCACCTCCTAAAATAAACACCAGCAAGAAAGTAAGAGTGTAACTCTATCACAGGGTCAGGTGTTCCCTCACTTTTACAATCAGGGACTAGTTTACGCTGCCACCATACACGTGCCAATATAACCTACAACACCACCATATGGAGACCACATAGTGATCTGACACCAGCTCGGGTCACATCACATTACAGTGAATACAGCACTGATCCAGTACAGAAGTAAAATAACCCCTGAAATCAGGGACTCACAGGACGTCTTATCTGATGAGTCATTCTCTTCTCTTATGAGTTGTTCTTTTTCCCTTTTATTCTCCATCCAGTCCAAACGGCCATTATGACTTATCCCGCCACAACTCATCCCTGTAGAATTTACACACAAATATCTTACAATCCTCACTTTTCCTGCACCTCTTTACCTATTCCCACCTCTTTACAAACTTCCCAGGGGTGGGAGAGCAGGTACAAGCAACAACTTAGAAGCACAATCTCCTAAGGGGTTGTAGGGTTGGGAGAGGACTAACTCCCAGTAGATAATGCTACAACTATGGGCTGATCAACTCACAATAATATTACAAGGTAGATAGGCAAGACTCTGGGTGGGTAGGCAAAAGGGCTAGGCCCCAGGTAGCTAGGTAGGCTCTATTTAGGTAGGTAGACCCCCGCTGGAGAAGTGGGTAGGTTGGCCAAACGTCGGCTGGTTGGTAGGCCCACGTAAAGTAGATAAGTAGGCCACGGGTGGGTAGGTAAATAGACCCCAAGTAGATAAGTAGGCCCCAGTTAGGTTGGCAGGCCCATCTAGGTAGGCTGTAGGTAGGTGTTGGTGATTCTCAGTTACGTAGGCTGGAGGTAGTCAGGGCTCCACTTTAGATAGTGTGCAGGTAGTCAAGGCACCCTTTATATAGTAGACAGGTAGACAAGGCCCCCTTTAGATAGTAGGCAGGTAGCCAGGACCCCCTTTAGATAGTAGGCAAGAGGTCAGGGCCCCCTTTAGATAGTAGGCAAGAGGTCAGGGCCCCGTTTAGATAGTAGGCGTGGTCAGGTCCCCCTTTAGTATTTAGCCAGGTAGTCAGGGCCCCCTTTAGTATTTAGCCAGGTGGTTACGCTTCTCCTCAGTATTTAGCCAGGTGATTAGGATCCCCTTTAGTATTTAGCCAGGTAGTCAGGGCCCGTCTTTAGTATTAAGCAAGGTGGTTAGAGCTCCCTTTAGTATTTAGCCAGGTGATTAGGACCCCCTTTAGTATTTAGCCAGGTAGTTAGGGCCCCCTTTATTATTTAGCCAGGTGGTCATGGTCCCCTTTTCTTATATATATGGAAAGAAAACAACAACTTACCTTTCTCACTCTCCCGGATGCTCCGAGCTCCCTGCCGGCTTCTAGTGGAGCCCGACATAGGCGTTGCGATGCTGTGACATCACCGCGCTGCCTACGTCATCACTAGAGGCCGGCACCTGCTAGGCTTAAGGCCTAGTACCTTAGGCCTACCGAGGTGTACAGCAGAGCGGAGTGCCAGCCCCGGGAATCGAGGACATTAGGGCCCGGGCGTTCACAGACAGGATGCGACGGCTGGGCCCCATGGAGCGGAGTCAACAGGAGCGTGGGGCCCACCAGGGGATAGACCGACTCCCCGGTGGGCCAGTCCAAGCCTGTACACAGATACAGAGTGTGTTGGATTGTGAGCAGCGTTCTGATTGGTGAAGCAGCCCCTGCTGACTCCTGCTCTAGCAATCAGCGCTGCTCTCACTCTGCACTGACACTTGAGGCTGCTACCTACTCTGCCCCCCCAAGATGCACAGAAATATAGGAGACAAAGCGTTAACTTCTTCCTCCTCTGTGCTCTGCTCTCCCCATTTACTGCATTCTGATGCTTTCATATGGATTATTTTTTTATTGAAGTGGCTAAAAAGTGGGGGGGACCATTCCCCACCCTGAAAAAAGTGAGGGGGACTGGTCCCCTCCGTACCCCCCTAAAGTTACACCTATGAGTAGAAGACAGATAGAGGAACAGTCAGGGCAATCTGTCATAAAGACCAAGATCATCGAACAGTATGTTGTTTACCTGGGGCCCGAGTTCGACATATCGCGAATCGGCTTGACAGATTGCTGGGTGAGGCTGGTGAGAAACCAGCTGTCATGGTCCACATTGGCACCAATGACAAAGTTAAAGATAGATGGAGTGTCCTTAAAAAGGATTTCAGGGACTTGGGCCAAAAGCTCAAAGCAAGAACCTCCAAGGTAATATTTTCAGAAGTACTACCTGTACCATAGGCCACACCAGAGAGGTGAATAAGTGGCTCAAATTTGGATTAGGAAAGAGGGATTTGAGTTTTTGGAGAACTGGGCTGACTTCTGTCTTCTCTACAGACTCTTTGCTAGGGACGGGCTGCACCTAAATGGGGAGGGTGCAGCTGTATTGGGGGACAAAATGGCCAGGAATTTGGGAGGGAATATTTAAATTCGGGACTGGGGGGGAGGGTAACTACAAACATAGCGTGCAAGATGGTGAAGATAGAGAGCAGAGAATTAGTAATATAACAAGGGGTGGAGTGCAGGGAGGGGGTGTAGCAATAGTTAAAAAGAACATGGATAAAGGAATAAAAAACGAAAAATCTCTAAATTGCATGCTGACCAATGCCAGGAGTCTGTCCAACAAAATAAATGAACTAGAATTATTAATTGCTGAAGAAAAGTATGACGTAGTGGGGATAACTGACAGATGGCTGGACGAGAGTTATGACTGGGCGGTTAACTTACAGGGTTACAGTTTATTTAGAAGAGATCGTAAACACCGGAAGGGGAGGTGTCTGTCTCTATGTAAAATCCTGTCTGAAGCCAACACTGCGGGAAGATATAGATACAGGAAATGAGCATGTAGAATCATTAAGGGTAGATATACATGGGGTAATCACAATAATATAATTCTACTAGGGGTCTGCTATAGGCCCCCATATACAACAGAACCTATGGAAGATGTACTCATCAGGCAAACAGATGAGGTTGTTATTATGGGCGACTTTAACTATCCAGACATAAATTGTGAAACTGAAACCTGTAGCTCTCATAAAGGAAACAGATTTTAGTCAATAACTAAAGATAATTACCTTTCCCAACTGGTGCAGTAACAGACTAGAGGAAAGGCCCTTCTAGACTTAATATTCACAAATAGACCTGACAGAGTAACAAAGGTTCAGGTTGAGGGGCACCTAGGAAATAGTGACCACAATATAATAAATTTCCATTTATCCTTCAATAGAGTTTTTTGTTGAGGAGCCACAAAAACACGGAATTTTAGGAAGGCTAATTTTATTCTGCTTAGTGAGGACCTAAACTGTATTGACTGGGACAAGGTGTTTAAAAATAGCAGAATAAATAATAAATGGGAGATCTTTAAAAACATCTTAGGCGCCCACTGTGAGCAGTACATACCTTATGGTAATAAAATAATTAGAAACAGTAAAAACCCAATGTGGATCAACAGAGATGTAAAGGAGGCAATAACAGAAATAAAGCATTTTCAGCTACTAAAACAGTGAAGAGGCACTAAAAAGCTATAAGGAAAAAAATAAAATATGTAAAATAATGATAAAGGCAGCAAAGCTGGAGACAGAAAGACATATTGCCATAGAAAGTAAAACTAACCCCCAAATTTTTTTTGAGAAGAAAGCAAACCTATTAAACAATTTTTTCTCCACTGTATTTACCGAGGAGGATGACCTTCCTGTTGATGAGCAGAGGGATAAGGTCAACTCCACCTTAAATATTTCTTGTCTAACCTAGGAAGAAGTGCAGCTCTATCTTAAGAAGATTAAAATAGACAAATCACCAGGTCCTGATGGCATACACTCCCGTGTCCTAAGGGAGCTCACTTCAAGTACAACTACAAGTCACTTTGCAATATATGTCCATTAACAGTATCCTACCGATTCCTAGATATCCCCTCTTGTATGGGCTGCATCAGCTCCTCAGGTCGCTATAGCTACAGACCTGTTCAATCTCTCATGATAGGCTGCCAGCACTGGTTGCTATAGCTACAGACCTGGCTTCTACGCAGCCCTAGTAGAAGCCAGTAAACACACCCCTGAATTATAAATGAAACCAAGAAAACAGGACTGAGGTGAGATGAATCCATTTAGTGAGACAACCCCTTTAAGAAATTTAATGTCATAGGCCCCTATTCTTAATATTTATGGACTGTATAATAACAGGGTATGTCCCAAAGGTTTGGCGCATAGCAAATATGGTGCCAATATTCAAAAAGGGGTCAAAAGGTGATCCTGGAAACTATAGGCCGGTAAGTTTAACCTCTGTTGTGGGTAAAATGTTTGAAAGTTTTCTAAAGATTTCTATGCTGGTAGTTTTCTCACTGAAAATAAATGTTAACTACGTTCCAGCAAGGGTTTATGAAGGTCGGTCCTGTCAAACTAATCTCATCAGTTTCTATGAGGAAGTTAGTTCCAGACTGGATCGGGGTGAGGCATTGGATGTAGTATATCTAGATTTTTCTAAAGCATTTGATGCTGTGCCACACAAAAGGTTGGTAAGTAAAATGAGAATGCTTGGACTGGGGGAAAATATTTGCAAGTGGGTAATTGGCTCAGTGATAGAAAACAAAGGGTGATGATTAATGGTACATACTCAGACTGGATTCCTGTTGCTAGTGGGATACCACAGGGTTTAGTATTTGGACCTATCCTCTTTAATATTTTCATTAATTATCTTAGACGTGGATTGCACAGTAGAATATTGATCCTTGCAGATGATACTAAGTTCTGTAAAGTACTCAACACAATAGAGGATATTGTGTTATAACAAAGGAATCTGGATAAGTTGAAGGCCTGGGCAGAGAAATGGCAGATAAGATTTAACACAGATAAATGCAAGATTATGCACATGGGAAGGAAAAATCCATTTCATGATTACTTGTTAAGCAGAAAAATGCTAGGAAAAAGTGACATGGAGAAGGCCTTTGGAAATCCTGGTGGACAGTAAACTTAATTGTAGCAGCCAGTGTCAGGCAGCAGCTGCCAAGGCAAATAGGATTATGGAGTGTATTAAAAGGGGCATATATGCACATGATGAGAACATTATTCTCCCATTATACAAGTCACTGGTCAGACCACACATGAAATATTGTGTACAGTTTTGGGCATCAGTGCACAGGAAAGACATTGTAAAGCTTGAATAGGTACAAAGGCGGGCAACAAAAATAATAAAAGGACTGGGTGGACTGCAATACCCAGAAAGATTAGCAAGATTAGGGTTATTTAGCTTAGTGAAAAGACGGCTTTGGGGGACATAATAAATATGTTTAAATATATTAAAGGTCAATATAGCAATCTCTCAAGATTTATTTATACCCATGATTGTATATAGAACAAGGGGTAATCCTATATGACTTTAGGAAATAAAGTTTATAAATAAACATAGAAATGTATTATTTAATGTTAGAGAGGTGATAATGTGGAAATCTCTGCCAGAGGAACTTGTCATGGTGAATTCACTAACAGAATTCTACAAAGCGTCTGGATAAATTTCTAGAGCGTCATAGTATAACAAGTAATAGTGCCTAGGAGTCTGGAGAAAAGTAATTGATCCATGGATTTATTCTGATTACCAGATTGGAGTCAGGAAGGAATTTTTCCCCTAAAATGAGGACAACTGGCTTCTACCTCATTGGGGTTTATGCCGTCCTCTGGATACACACTTTAGCAAAATAGGCTGAACTGGGTGGACGTCGGTCTTTTTTCAGCGTTACAAACTATGTAACTATATAGAAGAGAGTATTGCTTCATGATACAACCATGCTAGATCAATTTGCAGTCTGTTTACAGAGATTTTATCTTTACTGCAGTGGGCTCCCAGGTTGGTAGCCTAGACTTGGTCAACTGAAGCAACAACTGATGTCCAAGTGTGGTTAAAAGGGAGCAGACAAGAAGGCAGTCCATCTATCAAGGCAGACAGAATTTCTGCATGGTCAAAGACAAACCAAAGGTCGAGGCAGGCAACAAACTAATAGTGAAGTCAGGTATGTCAGGTATTATAAGTCAATACACTATAATCACAAAGATTTTCCAGGAACCCCAACAAAGATCAGGCTCAAATGAAGGAAATCTGTCCCTTTAAATAGCCACTGGAGATGAGTGATGGGTGGAGGAGCAGATTGGTGGCATGCACTGGCCCTTTAAATAATAGAGGACCAGCATGCATTAGGGAACTGCCACTGCAGATAGGGAGAATAGAGCTGGCAGATGCAATGAGTGCAACAGAGAACATATGAACTACATGAAGCGTCGAAGAGGTAAATCACTGCATTGGTGGTGTAGATATGAGTCACACTGTGGGTAGTGACCCTGTAACTATAGTGACACTGAAATCTGTAGATGAGCTGTAGTCCAAAGTAGGATAAAGTATAGAACAATAATTGTACAGTTCTTAGTATTACACAGATAGTATTATCAGCTAAATAAGTCACCAACTCTTCTTAAAGAATTACCATCTAAAAATTTTGTACATTTATGCATAACTTTGATCTAAAACCACATCAGATTTTCAAAAAAGTCCTAAATTTAGATTAAAGGAAACCAAAGAAACAAAATAACAAAAAATAACTTGTTTTTTTTTCAACCCCCCAGGGGTTTTTTGGGGAGGAAAAAATTTTAAAAAATGGGTTTTGGGGGGAAAAGGGCTTTTTTTTCCTTTAAAAATTTAATTTAAATAAAAAGATTGCGGGGCCTTTGTAAATTGTTTTTTGGGCACTTTTTGGTTTTACTTTCCCATGGGGTCCATTGGTGTAGTTTTGGTAAAATAAAAAATGTGCCAAGTGTTTAAAAAACCAAAAAAGGGGTTTACATGGGGGAAAAAATTTCTCGGTAAAAAAAACCCCAAAATAAGGGGCAAAACTAATTTAAATTTAAAAATTCCGGGTTTTAAACCCTAAAAAAAGATTTTAAAAACCCCCAAAAAAAAAAAAAAAGGAAAAATTTTTAAAAAAAAGGGGGTTTTTGGGTGGGGAGGAGGTATCCTCCTTTTATGGGGGAAAAAAATTTTTTGGGAAAAATGGGGGGGGGTTTTTTGGGGGGGCAATCTTTTGAAAAAAATTTTTTTTTCCCCCCCCTTTGGCGTGGGGGGAAAAAAATTTTTTAATTGGGTTTTAGTTTCACATTTTGGGGTAAGTGACCCTCCCAAAAAGGGCCTTTAATTTATTTTAAACCAAAAGGGGGGGTTTTTTGGGGTTTTTTTCTTTTTGTTTTCCCAAAAAATTTTTTAACCCCTTTGCCCCTTTTTAAAGCCACAAAAATTTTTAAATTTTATAATTTGTTAAAAAAATTTCTTTTTTTTAAAAAATTTTAAAAATTTGTAAAGGGAAAAAAAAAAAAAGGAGTTTTTTTCAAGGGGGTTTTAATTTTTTTGGGGGGTTTGGGGGGCCCCGGGGGGGGCCCCTCGAAAAACCATAAAGGTTTACAGGGGGGATTTTGAAATTCCCCCCCAACCCCCCGCCCCGGGGGGGGGGTTTTTTTTCCAAAAAAGTTTTAAATTTCTTATTTTTAATTCCTTTTTTTTTTTTTTTAAATTTTTGGCCGGGGGGTTTTTTTTTCCTGAGGGGAAAATTGGGGGGGGCCCCCCCCCGGGTGAAAAAAAAGGGGTGGCCCCACAACCGGGGCATTTAAAATTTGGATGTTCCTTGTGAAGAACTTTGGGGCCCCTGGGGGTTTTGGGGGGGCTACCGCCCCCTTCTACCCTTTTTTGAAAAAAACCCTTTCTGGTTTGTTTTAAACCGGGGTGTCTGCCCAAAAACATTTTTTAACAAGGAATTAAAAAAAGGGAAAAAGGGGGGGGGGTTTTAAGGGGGTTTTTAAAATTTAAAAATCCCTTCGCCCCCGCCCGGTAAACAGATATAGAAGAGTGTTATACACAATGAAGGAAGGGGGCCCAAAATTTTTGGTTGCATTACACTAAAAATTTGTGCATAGAATGTTTGTCCCAAACTTTAAAAGGGTTTTCCCAAAATTTGGTGCCTTAAAATTCATTGAAAATTTTCCCCCTGTTTCAAAAAAAATGGCAATTTTGGAAAAATTTGGAAACTAATTTTAAAGTCGCCCATTTTATTTTTTATTTTTTTTGCTGGAATACAGTGTTTTCCATTCTCTAAATGTAAAGTTTTCATTTAAACCAAAAAGCTTTCTTTTGTTGTCATTTGCTAACATAAAATGTTTTCTGGTTGTCTTCTGACTTGTCCAGATGATCTTTAGCAAACTGCAGATGTTCTTTTTGGAAAGCAGCAGCTGTCAGTCTTGACATCATTGTTGTTCAGTGTTCTCCTGATGGTGGCCTCATGAATATTAACATCAGATAGTGTTAGAAAGACCCTTAGTTGCTTAGAGGTTACCTGATCTGTAACTGTGCTGCTCTTCTGCTGCATTACTAGACTTCATACATTGGGTTCCTGTGGTCCAGCAGCCACGTACAAAAAGAAACCTGTCCAAAACCCTGGCTACTCGAGTTTTGGTGGTTATTTTTTAGAAAACCCCCCTTTTGGCATCTGCAGTCTTTTTTTTGGGTTGAGGGATTAGAGAGATTTTATCTCTACTGATTGCATACAAGTTTCACTTGCTTCCCCGACCATTTTTCTTCTGCTCTCTTTTATCAAATTTAAAGCTGGAAATTTGTTGTTTTTTCCAGAGCGTTTTCCACTTCTGCTGTTTCAGTCTCGGGTTTTGGGTTTTTTTGGTTTTTTTTTTTTAAAAATTTTAAGGGAACACATTTTTTACTCCTTAAGAGCTTTTGTAGCCCTTTGGGGTTTGTAAAACAGGGGTTTTTTACATCTCTTGCAGCCCAGGGTCCAAAAAACCCGGTGAGCTAGAAATTTATAAGTTCTGATATCCCAAAATCATGCTATAAAATCCACCCAACACCCTTTTCCAAGGAAGTATGAGCCTGAAGTGCCTTGACTCTGGGGAAACTGATTGGTAAAAAAACCCCCCTTTTAAGATAAAAGGGACAAAAACCCCCTGTTAAAAATTGAACCCGATGCGGGTGTGCGGGCGCAGTTTGGCACATTAAAAAATAACTTATAAATAACATTTAAAATTGCCCGAAATTACCGGGCCAAAGGGGTTAAGGCCCCAATGTGCAGTTTAAACCCCCCAAGGGAGCCCAGTATTTTTTCCCTTTAAAAAAGATTCAGAAAAGGGTTATTTGCTTGTAAAATGGCAAGGTTTTGCATTTTAAACCAAACTTTTAAATTTCTTGTGAAAAATTTAGTTTTGTAAGCCCTCGCGGGCAGGGACTGTTTCTCTTGTGGCCATTTTAAGCCCTTCACTTTTATCTTTGAAACTTTCTTGACATATTTGCGTAGAAACCCCCCTCCCCCCCCCCCGCCCCCCCCTTTAAAATGTACACCGCCATGGAATCAATGGGCTTTTTTAAAAAATTAAATAATTATTTAAAAAAATAAAAATTAAATACGTGACCATTAGTCTGACTTGCAAGTCAGATTTGGCCCACATGACTAAGGGGTCATTTGATTTTTTGGGTCCATCATAAAAAAACCCTTGATAAAAAGGTATATCAGTTGTGAACCCGCCTTCCCAGCCAGGGGCCTACCCCACCCTCCAATTTCCCTTCTTTTCCGTAAAGAATCAATTCCACACAATTTTTTTCCTTTAAAATAAACAAAAATTAAATTTTTTCCCACATTTAACTTTGCTAAATAGTCAATTCAGGGCCTATAGCCCAAAGCAACAGTTTGTCTACAGCTGCACGTCTGTGGGATGGATAGATCCCACATAGATCCTTCCTTTGTTTTTACTGTTTTTTCCCTTCACTTTATAGTTACACCTTACCCCAGTTTCCATGTGGTACTTTTAGGGGGCCCTTCTCGTACATGCCCTTGGGTTTGGGGGTCCTACGTACTTTTCCCCTTTAAAAGTCTTTTTCTCCCCTGCAACCAATTTCGCCACTAAACTGACTTTCGGGTTGCCCCCTGGTCTTGGGTCATTTCCACTTCCCTCCTCATGTACCTGCACCATCCTGAAAAGGAGGGATGAACTCCCGGGCCCACACTCTACTTTTTAAAAGCAAGCCCCCCAAAACCTTTGGGAGCGAAACCTCAAAGACATTTTTTTTTTGGCCTCAGATCATGTCTGCCCTTTAATGCCTGTTGTTTTACTGCATTCTGTTTCTCCCTTTCCAATTCATTTCTCAAAAACCTCATGCTTTCCCCTGTTTTTCCCAAAAATGGGGGGGTTTTTAAAAGGGAAATCTCACCAAGGTAAAATCCCACTCCTCCCCATTTTGTAACTTTGTATTAAAAACTACAGTTTTTAAGAACAAAAAAGGGAAGAAAATTGAGACTTTGATACAAAAAAAATTTGGGGGAAAAAATGTACAGCTTTTTTTAACAGGTAAATTTGGTGTCCTCAAATTAATCAAGTCAAAAACCCCCGGCTGGAAACAGTGATTTACACTTCAAAGGTGTAAATGGGAAAAATTCTGCCCAATTTACCATTTTCCATCCACAATGTCATGTCTCGGGTCTGAATGGGAAGCAGATATATCAACTTTGGTGTTATCGCTCTCACACTCTTCATTACTGCTCAGAAAAAAGTTCAACATGGCAGCTCATGGCACCGAACTCTCTGAAGATTTAAAAAGAAGAATTGTTGCTTTGCATAAAGATGTCCTAAGCTATAAGCAAATTGACAGCACCCTGAAACCGACCATACAGCGGTTTAACAAGACAGGTTGCACTCAGAACAGGCATGGCCATTTTCAACCAAAGAAATCGAGGGCATGCACTCAGCGTTATATCCAGAGATAGACGTATGAGTGCTGTCAGCATTGCTGCAGTGGTTTAAGGGGTGGGATGTCAATCTGTCAGTACTAAGACTGTCTGCCACACACTGGATCAAATTGGTCTGCATGGCTGTCATACCAGAAGAAAGCATTTTCTAAAGATGATGAGAAGTCTGCAAACAGTTTTTGAGAAGGGAGATTAAGAACAGGATGCCCTTCCATGGTCTGATGAAACCAGATAAGCTTGTGGTTCAATTGTTTTAAGATGTGTGGCGCACCCCGAGAGGAAAAAAAATAATGTGTCTTGCCTACAGTTACACATGGTGGTGGAAATGTCAAGGTTTGGGGCTGCATGAGTGTTGCCAGCTGTGGAAAGCTACAGTTCATTGAGGGAACCATGAATGCTAACATGTACTGTAGGAAGGGAAGATCTCTCCTTAAGGAGAGCACCGAAAGACGGCTTTTTAGAGTTTTGTTTTGGCCTTTTCGCCTCTATTAGCATCTGCATATTCCAAGGCATTATTGGGGAAAGGAGCTGAGAAGCCCACAGCGCCCTCTGTTGGTTGGTAACAAGTCCTCAATTTGCTTTTGACCCCCGAGTCTTGGGGAAAGCAACCAACAGAGGCGCTGTGGGCTTCTCACCCCCTTTCCCATAATGCCTTGTGATATTGCAGATGTAAGTAGAGGGCGAAAAAAGGCAAAACAAAAACTCTACAAGCCGTTCTTTCGGTGCTTCTCCTTAAGGAGAGATCTTCCCTTCCTGAGCTACCCGATGCTTCCCACACAGCCAGCCAGTATCTTCCTACTCTGCACTGAAGAGGGACAAAAATCCCGAAAACAAGCGTTGTCTGTAGATGAGAGTACTGGCTTGGCATAAAAAATCCTTTTTGCTTTCTCAAGACTCGGTGGGTCAAAGCAAATTGGGGAAACTTGTTAAAAACCCAACAGAGGCGCTGTGGGCTTCTCAGCCCCTTTCCCATAATGCCTTGTGTTTATGCAGATGCTAAGTAGAGGGCGAAAAGCAAAACAAAAACTCTACAAGCCGGTTCTTTTGGTGCTCTCCTTAAGGAGAGATCTTCCCTTCCTGAGCTACCCGATGCTTCCCCACACCAGCCAGCAGTTTTCTTCTCTACTCTGCATGAAGAGGGACAAAATCCCGAAACAGCGTTGTCTGTAGATGAGAGATACTGGCTTGGCTAAAAAAAATCCTTTTTGCTTTCTCAAGACTCGGTGGGTCAAAAGCAAATTGAGGACTTGTTACAACCAACAGAGGGCGCTGTGGGCTTCTCAGCCCTTTCCCATAATGCCTTGTATATGCATGGCTAAGTAGAGGGCTAAAAGGCAAAACAAAAACTTCCAAGCCGTTCTTCGGTTGCTCTCTTAAAGGGAAAGAGTCTTCCCTTCCGAGCTACCCGATGCTTCCCCACAGCCAGCCAGATTTCTATTTGCACTGAAGAGGACAAAAACCCCGAAACGCTTTTGTTGTAATGAAGATACGGCTTGGCAAAAAAAAAATCCTTTTTGCTTTCTCAAGACTCGGGGGGGTCAAAAAAAAAATTGAGGATTGTTAAAACCCAACAAGGGGGCGTTTGTGGGTTTTCCCACCCCTTTTTCCCATAATCCCTTGTAACTGTATGTGAACTAAAACAAGTATGTTCCCCCCCCCCCCTTTAAAACGGGCCACAGGACGCTTTCCCAACAATAATAACGACCCCAAGCACACCTCCAAGATTACCACTGCCTTGCTAAAGAAACTGAAGGTTAAGGTGCTGGACTGGCCAAGCATGTCTCCAGATCTAAAGCCTATTGAGCCTCTGTAGGGCATCCTCAAGCAAAAGGTGGAGGATTGCAAGTTCTCTAACATCCAAAAGCTCTGTGATGTCATGGAGGAGTGGAAAAGGATTTCACTGAAGCTCTAGTGAACTCCATGCCCAAGAACATTAAGGCAGTGCTGGAAAATAAGGGAGGCCACACAAAATAATGACACTTTGGGAAAAATTTGTCAATTTTCCCTTGGGTGTACTCACTTTTGTTGCCAGTGATTTAGACATTGATTGCTTTGTATTGAGTTATTTTAAGGGCACACTAAATTTACACTGTTATACAAGCTATACACTGTCTACTTTCCATTGTATCAAAGTGTCATATCTTCAGTGTTGTCCCATGAAAAGATACAATCCAAAATTTACAAAAATGTGACGGGTGAACTCACTTTTGTGATATACTATGTTTCTATCAATATCAACAGTAGAGTCATAGTATTATGACCACAAGCTAATATCCAGAGTAGTCACTGTGTGCAGCAAGGACAGCAGCTAGACACGTCGGGAGTGTTTCGATAAGGTCTGGGTAGGTTGTCATAGGTATCTGAAGCCATGCTGACTGTAGTGCATCTACAACTGCTGGAGGATGCATGGGGGAAGATCTCTAGAGCCAACACAACGATCAAGGCGGTCCCGCAGATTCTGAGAAGGGTTTAAATCTAGGGAATTATGTGGCCAGAGTAATACTTGAGACAAATCACAGTTAAATAAGCGGTCTACAAAAAGGCCCTTATATCAAAAAGAACCAATCACAGAAAAGCACTAATACAGGGCCCCTAATCTAAAATATAGCTTTTATTTAGTAAAAATTATTAAAACATACACAATGGCCCTCTACTCCATAGGTAAAAACCCTTATAACTTACTAATAGTATTAATACTGCATAATTTCCTCCAGTAAAATAGTAGGTATGTTTAGACTTAGAGTCACAGTAGTCACATACAAGCAGGCCCTATTAAGATACTACAGAAAGACAGGGTAATCGTTTCCCCCAAGAGGGACAGGACCCCGTCAAATTGAAGGCTCACCCTGTTGTAAACCCCACACAGTTCTATTACATAGATGAGGAATATCTATTATTTTGCAGCAATGGCCGCACCAAAAAGGTTGCAGAAAGGGGAGAATGCCGCAATAAACGTTCTAGCCAAATACAATTATAAACTTGGTACTTGGTACTTGGTATTTATCACTCATCCAACATGTCCCAGATCTCCAAGATAGCCACCGATTCCCCAGCGGGGTTTCTCCCCCAAAAGATATTTAAGGGGGGTTCCTCAGGGGACTAATAAGTATGGCTAACCCATATAAGCCCACAATGGAGCTTGGCAACAAATGCAACCACTATGGGTTTAGGATGATAACCTAGAGTTTGACTAAGTTTACCTGTATATGTATGCAGCGACACATCCCTCCTTTACTACTTGGCGCCATTAGATGAACATTACTGGCTAAAGCGGAAGTTGCCTCGGCGTCTCTCTACCTCCACAACGCAGGCGCAGACCCGTAATAGCGGAAGTGCTCACATGCCACTCCGCACATGTTGATGGTTATCACTACACATTTCTGGCTTCAAAGCTCCCACTGCGCCTGCGCATCCCATTTCTAGGTAGCGCCGGACAGAAATTATTTCCGGTCGCTGTATTGCCTGGTAACTATCGCCAGACTGGTCATAAGTGATACAAATTATACAAATAGGATATTCTCAGGTGTGAGAGACAATTTTTCTTGTATAGCCGTAACAATTTAATTTAAACAAATTCATCACTAGATGGTCTATTTTAAAAGATAGGAAGGATAATTTAGTGCCATCACTAATATATTATACGTCGCCAGGCTAAAACAACTGGCCACTGGACGATTAGTCACTCCATTGCTGCAAAAATAATAGATATTCCTCATCTATGTAATAGAACTGTGTAGGGTACAACAGGGTGAGCCTTCATTTGACGGGTCGTCCCTCTTGGGACGATTACTCTGTCTTTCTGTAGTATCTTAATAGGGCCTGCTTGTATGTGACTACTGTGACTCTAAGTCTAAACATTACCTACTATTTGTACTGGAGGAATATTATGCAGTATTATACTATTAGTAAGTTATAAGGGTGTTACCTATGGAGTAGAGGGCCATTGTGTATGTTTTAATATTTGACTAATAAAAGCTATATTTTAGATTAGGGGCCCTGTATTAGTGCTTTTTCTGTGATCAGAGTAATACTTGGCAGTCTTCGTCATGCTGTTACAAACAGTATAGGACATTGCTAACTATGTGTTGTATTGTCCTGCTGGAAGATCCCATCTGCCCCAGGATAAATAAATCAGCAAGTATGGATGTACGTGATCTGCAAGGATGGATTTATATCCAAATCAGTAAATTGGGCCTTCAACATGGATAACTGAGTCTAGAAAATTCCATAAAAAACCTCCAGACCATAAGGCTATGTTTACACGGTGTATTTGCAGGGCGTATACGCCGCTAGAAAGTGACATGTGAATTATCTCCCCGCCCGGCACTCTTATATTATATTTAGTACATAGGACAATCTGAGGCTTTTAGTGCAAAGTTTGAACTAAGGCTATGTTCACACGGCTTAATTGCGGGCCGTAATTACGCCCCGCAATTACGCCGTGTGGACGGGGGCGGCGGGAGCGGGGGAGTGAGCGGGGGGCCGGCACTTCGCCGGCCCATTGACTTGAATTGCCAGCGGTGCGTATACGCCGCTAGTAATTCACATGTCAATTATCTCCCCGCCCGGCGGATTCGCCGGGCAGGGAGAGGAGACGTAATCCATAGTTCTCTATGAGAACTGTGAATTACCGTAATGAATGGGCCGTTTTCGGCCCGTAATAGGCGCACTTTGGCGCCTAATTACGGACCGAAATACGGCCCATTTTAAGCCTTGTGAACATGGCCTAACACTGACACCACCAGTTTGTGTCCTTCCAGCAATGGTTACATATGCTTACATGATTCTCTGATGCTTCTCGTCTGACACAGCAACATTCACCTATTCAATAAAGCAAAACTTATGACTCCCTGGAGAAGGAAACACTTTGCCAATCAGTAGTGGTCCAATTCTTACACTGCTGTGAAAATTAAAGCCTTTTCTGCTAATAAAACTTTTTTAGCAGAGGTGCAGTGACCATGTCTGGTTTAGCCCCATAAGTAGTATGGTTTGCACAACTGTTGTTTTAGACACACATCTAGTAGCCCAGTGGTTTATATCGGCAGTGAGTTGCTCCACCGTACCATGTCAGTCCAGCCTCATGCACTTTCACAGCCAATGTTCACCTCTTACATCAATGACATGTGGGGCTCCGCAGTTTCCAAGTCGCTTATTCGCAATGGTGCAATACACTTCTACCACATGAACAGTTCGCAAACTGCGCAGTCTGAGCAATTCTGCCAACTCTGGCCCAAAAGCCAATAATTATCCCTTTTTGCCCCTCTTACCCATGACAGCAATGAGGGATATGTAGATATAAGATAGATAGATAGATAGATACAACGTTGTGATGGGGAGGAGGCACATAACTGCATATTTACCCAGAGTGAAGGAATACCTAGCTACACATTGGCAATAATGGCTTGTTCTATGGTGCTTCGACTTTTAAATTGTACAATTTAAAGCATTTTTTAAGTGAAATTGATCATAAATTGTAGGCAAGTAATAATTAAAAAATGGACAATCTCTCTACAGTAAAAAAGCAAATAGAAACTTTACCCAGACGTCGGATATGTAGTGATGGCTAACACAGTATATTGTTCTGACTACATGTGACTTATGGCATGAATAGCATATATATATTTTATAGAGCTATTTAATAGCAAACCTCTAGAGTATAAGGCTCACATCAATGTAACATATATCTATATAAGTTGTTTATGAGCTCAAAGGGCTCTATAACTATATTAATATGACCGAACAGAATTGTTTTGTGGTCACAGTTTTCACTTACCATTTTCATGCTTTTGCATAATAATCTAAGAATCCTCTCCATTCTTTGAGCATACAGGATGTGAAGTCTTTCCTTTTCAAATACCAATAAGTTTACATATTTTTTAATTAACACTCAGTTGCTAAGGTGTAAAATGAATGAAAGGAGAAAATAAAATAAGGAGACCGTGTCATTTCGTATCAGTAAATAAATCTCTGTCTCACAGCTCAAGGACACAATTTATTTAATTTGAAATAAATTCTAATTGAATGATGGAACATTATACATCCAATATGATTAAAGTGACTGAGTCACGCATGACATTGCATCCAACTTTGCTGCACTATGACTCTAGATGTTTCTCTAGAACAATTACCAAGTGAAATGTTTATTTGCATTGAATGCAGAATGTGTTTAAACTATCTGGACACAATTGGAAAGGATGTAAATATAAGTTAACTCTTTAATGACACATTAAAACCTCAGTGCAGATAATTACCGTATAACACTCGAGTATAAGCCGAGTTTTTCAGCACAAAAAAATGTGCTGAAAAATCCGGCCTCGGCTTATACTCAAGTCACTGTCTCCTTTGAATAGGTAGAAACATGTGAATAACTGCCAGTGGGCGAGGCTAGCTGACAGATTCACGTTTCTACCTATTCAAAGTATGAGGTGTATCAGTTGAGGTGGGTGGGGCTACCCTCAGGTGGGCGGGGTTTTAAATGACTGTGACTCTATTCTGGCTTAAAACTGCAGGTTTGAGCACTAAATACTTGAAAACTACAGCATCTTACAGAATAAGGGACACAGCGCTGGAAACAGCATGTCTGACACTGGCTTGTGCTGTCCTCAGCCAGGGGGGCATAAATTAGGTGACAGGTTCTCTTTAACTCTTGTTCTGTCAAACAGAGGGTGAAAATGCAATATTTGGAGCAATTTTCAGCCTGTTCTGCCAGAGAAGAGTCCAGTGTATTCATGAGTGGATGTTAGTTCCACCCACCTATGACTATCCCTGCCCACCTGCTGCTTATTCACAAGTTTCTATTCAAAGTAGTAGGTTGAATCAGTTGTGAATGGGCATGGCTAGCCAGTGGCAGGCGTGGCTAATGCCTGGTCATCAATTAAGTGGACTCTTTAATTTTGAAGGACAAGATGTACTTTCTAATGGTGTCATACACTGTACCATAGAATATACTGGGAAACCGCAAAAACAAAATTGTAGCTAAGGCTAAATGTGAAAAAAAACATACTTGTACCATGTTTGCAGGGGTTTTGTTTCTATGACGTTCACTCTCCAGTATAAATGATGTGTTATCTGAATTCTGCCGATTGATGTGATTGCCGAAATACCAAATATATAGGGTGTTCATTATGTACTGTTAAAAAAATCTAAACATTTCCTGTTTTTTAAATTTTCACTGCAGTGCCATTTTCTATAGTCTAAAGTGTACTTTTTATTGGTACCATTTTGGGGGATAATAAAACCCTTTTTTAAATTTTTTTTTCCAACTTTTAAAGGGGACAAAATTTGGACCAAAAAAAACGCAATTGGCCTTTTGGGCTTTTTTTTTCTTCTACGGTGTTCAACGTATGGGATAAATTATGTTATATTTTATTAGATCAGACTATTACAGATTTGTCGATACCAATTAGGTATAGCTTTTTTTAAATTATTTATTTATTTTTATTTGTAAAATGGCAAAAGCGGGCTGATTTTAATATTGAGTCCCCCTAGGGTACTTGACCACTAGGGGGACTCGATTGTCAGTTCACTGTTGTTGTATAAATAATGTTGCATAAATAGAGTTGTATAAATAATACAAAGGGGGAAAAAAGGGTTCTAGAAACTTCCGGGACCGGTACAGGGGTTTGCAGATGAAAGCCTTCAAAAAGACTTTCCAGCGCCATTTTTTAAACGGACAGGCCCCCCCAAAATTTCCCCCTCATGGGGATACTGATCGGAGTGAGAAAAGGTGTGCTGCACCAATTCTTATTCATTTAGACACTGCGGCATCTAAAGAGTGCAGGTATCAGCTACAATAAGCAGCAGATACCTATGAAGTGGGATTGCGAAGCTGCATAGCCCCTTAGCGACACTATGACATGTGGCCTCTCCTAACATGCCTGTTTTAGTAAATACTTGAGTTCCCTATTAACCTCTTAAGCCGAACGCCTGAAAAGAAAGTAAAGGACCGGGAACATTTTTTTAGTTTTTTTTTTTTTAATGACGAAACTGTAGGGGCCCTCGTTTTATTCGAGAGAGTTGTTTTTTAGGGGGGAAATTTAGTTTAAGTTCACTTATAAAAATTTTGCGGGAATTTTGTTTTTTTTAAAAAAAAAATCTTGCTTTTTTTAATTTTTTTTTCCCCCTTCACAGTTCACCATTAATAAATTTTTTTTAGATTAATTCTTTCCCGGGTTTTTTCGGTCGTGTGGAAAACCTAATTTTGTGTATTTTTTTTTGTGTGTGTTAAAAATTTTTACAATTAAATTTTTTAAATTTAAAAATTTATTTATTTAAATTTTTTTTATTTTTTTTTTTTTTTTTTACAATTTTTCGTTTTTTTTTTTTTTGCTTTGTTTTTTTTTCTAAATCCCCCCGAAGGGAAAATCTTTTTAATTTTTTTTTTTTTTTTTTTACCTTAGTAATGTATTAGCATATTTTTATAGCTTTACATTATAATCTTGTCACCTGACACAGGCAGTGATCAAGACAAATGTTTAGCGATTTCGTTTGGGTATCGAGACATCGTAGTCGATATCCGGGGCCCCTATCGATAAGGTTTTTTCGTTTGTGAGCATCGATTATTTCGCGATGACCATTAAAACTTTGGGAGAGGGAACAAACCCCCTTCATTATTATACCCAAACAAGGGTGGGGAAGCTGAAATTTAAAATCCACAACAGTCCCAAAAGGATACGTGCTACATCTTAGGCAACACACTTAGGTTTTAAAAGTCACAGAAAAAAAAATTTACCCGACCATTTTCTATCCCGTCTTGTACCAAAAGCCTGACCCCCTTTAAAACCTTTCATCACCCACAAATTAAAAAAATGACAAAAAAAAAGGGAGTATGATTTGAACCCTCATGTTACTTTTAACGGACATTGAATATCCCTGTCCTGGAAAAGCAGCATGGCCCCCAAAACCCCAAAGAACCCCCCCAAATTTAAAAAGGTTCCGCAAAAAAGGGGTCCTTTTTAACCACCATTTTTGTTTCACTGGACATTGACTATACCCGTCCGGGCCAACCCGAGAGCCCAAAACCCGCCCTGACCCCCCCATTTTAAAAAATGCCGGGGAAAAAAGGGGTCTTTTAACCACCATTTTAGTTTCACGGACATTGGGCTATACCTGTTTCCCGGGCCCCCAGCATGAGCCCCCAAAACCCGCATGACCCCACATTTAA
>JAODAL010057748.1:0-22490 GCA_025379985.1 Phyllomedusa bahiana | reverse complement strand
AAAAAAGAGCCGCTGATGAGGCTGAATTTCAGACGCCGCAGCTTCTGACCCTGAGTCATAGAGAGGAGACCCTGTCACACATGGAGTTATGTCTCAGAGCTGCTCCCCTTCTGGAGATCCTGCACATCCACAGCTTTAATCATAAGTGATTGCGCCTGTCCAAGGATAGACCAGGTTGTTCCTTTCTCTAAAGGTGGAGCAGAAACCATCAAAAAGCCACCACTCAGAGCTTATTCCATCCATTCGTCATGGGTTGTCATCCAGAAAGGACTCATCAAGGTCTTGGATAGTATGTGGGTGCAGCACTGGACAGGACAGGCTCTATGCTGAGTTCTCTCTGTATATTGTTCTCTCTGTATATTGTTCTCTCTGTATATTGTGTACTCGACACTGAAGGTTATGTGGGGGCAGCACTGGACAGGACAGGCTCTATGCTGAGTTCTCAGCACAGAAAGAGCCGCTGCTTAGTTGCAGAGAAAGGAGGGAACAAACAGCAGAAAATATGCTGTTTCTCAGCTATAGAGAAATAAAGTGACATAAAGCACAGGAAATGCTGCTGCTTATTTGCAGAGAAGGGAGGTGACAAACAGCTCAAGAAATGCCTGTGCTCAGCTGCAGAAAATATAGGATGCATACAGGAAATGCTGATGCTTGAAGACAGAGAAGCGAGGCTTAATACAGCAGAGGAAATGCTGCCTCTCAGCTGCAGAGAAGGTAGAAGACTTGCAGCATAGTAAATGCTGCTGCTCGAGTGTAGAGAAGTGAGAAATGCTTCAGAGGAAAGGTTTGTCAGCAGAGAAAAGTGGCAACATACAGCACAGAAAATGCTGCTACTCGGCTACTGAGAAGGGATTCAGCATACAGCACTGGAATGTTTCTGCATGCATGTAAAGAAGAGAAGTAACTTACAGCTCAGAAAATGCCACTGTTCAACTGCAGAGAAGGGAGGCTACATATAACACAGGAAATGCAGCTGTTCGGCTACAGAGAAAGGATTCAGCATACAGCACCGGAATGCTGCTGCATGTCTGCAAAGGAGAGGTAACTTGCAGCACAGAAAATGCTGATGTTCAACTGCAGAGAATGGAGGCTACATACAGCAGAGGAAATGCTGCTGCTTAGCTGCAGAGAAGGAAGGCACCATGCAACATGGAAAATACTGCTGTTTAGATGCAGAGAACGGAGTAAAATACAGAATAGGAAATGCTGCTGCTCAGCTGTAGAGAAAAGAGGCAACATACAATACATGAAATGATGCTGCATGGCAGTAGAGAAGGAGGCAGCCTACAATACAGGAAATGCTGCTGCTTGACTGCAGAGAAGGTGGAAACATACAGCACAGGACATACTGCTACAGAGAAAGGAGGAAATATACAGCACAGGAAATGCTTCTGCTCAGCTCTAGAGAAGGGATATATACAGAATGGGAAAATTGTTTGCTCAACTCTGGGAAAAGGGGAGGTAATATACTATAGGAAATGGCTCTCAACCCCTAGAGAAGAGGGGCAAATCGAGGGAAAAATGCTGCTGCTTGGCTGTAGAGAAGAGGGGAAAAAAACAAACGGAAATCGCTGTCCGGTAAGAAAAGGGAAGGCAACATACAGCATGGGAAATACTGCTGTTCAACTGGAGGAAACATACAGAACGGGATTGATGTTTTGAAGAAAAAGGAGGCAACATAAAAAAAGGAAATTATGCTCCATTTGCAGAGAAAAAAAGAATATACAGAACAACATGCTGTGCCCACTGCAACGAAAAGGGAAACAACGCCCCAGAAATCTATGCTTGGGCTGCAGAAAAGGGAGGCAAAAACGCAAAAAAGTGGTTGACCGGCTGTAAAGAAAGGAGACAATATACAGCACAGGAAAAATCCAGGACACACAATGCTGCTGCTCAGCTGCAGAGAAAGGAGGCAGTACACAGTACAGGAAATTCTGCAACTCGGCTGCAGAGAAGGGAAGAAACATACAGAATAGGAAATGCTGCTGCTCGGGTGTTGAGAAGGAAGGAAATGTACAGCACAGAAAATTCTGCTGCTCAGCTACAGAGAAGGGAGGGAACGTACAGAACAGGAAATTCTGCTGCTCAGCTGTAGAGAAGTAGGCAACATACAATAAAGGAAATGCTGCTGCTTTGCTGCAGAGAAGGGAGTAAACATTCAGCACAAGAAAAGCACAAATCACACAGAAAACATCGGAGCGGGATGAATGAAGACTCAAGCAAGAGATTTGAGACTTTATCTTGTGCAATGGACAATCCCTTAAAGAAAAAGAAGGGGCAGGTTCCGGAGGATAACCAGCCATGCACTGAGGGGCATTGTGGGTAAGAATCTCACCATTGACGTATAAAAAGATATCGGTGCGGTGGACAGGGTACAGGGAGGCGTTATACCCCAGTGCTGAGTACATCCCTTCATCTGCTTTCTGCACACTCCGCAGGAAGAGGCTGCCGTTCCCGAAGAGCTGAGGCCTCTGATGACAGCCCCGGACGCAGTGCCCCATGTCTACACGCCCTACGTCCTCTTCTCCTCTGCTCCACTGAACCTGCTGAGGAGGACTCAGAGACCCGCTGTCCAGGCTGAGGTCCAACAGGTGATCTGTAGAGACATCTAAGCAGAAGATGTTAATGGGTCATGATTGCATTGTATGTAGACGTGGCCCCTGGGGCCACAAGAAGACTCGAACCTCTAGATGAATGGGATGTGGGGTCCTATGAGCTAGTCTAGGACCTTATCATGAGGTAGTGATGTGGGTACTTACCGACGAGCTGCAGGTGGACCTCCGCCTGGTGAATGAGGACTCCGGTCCTGTTATACACAACGGCCATGTACACGCCCTCGTCTCCTCGCTGTATCCGGCTCAGGAAGAGACTCCCGTTCATGAAGACGGATGAGGTCTTGCTGCAGCCATAAGTACATTGTCCTCGGTGAATTCTGCCCACCAGTGACCTCCCTTTCCTCCACACCACTTGGTAAGGGAGGTCCTGGGTCTGAAGCCCAAGCGGAATCAAGACTGAGGTTCCCAAATCTTCTGATGCCTCGGATGATCCAACGACTTGTAGAACTGGTAGACAAGAATGAGGTCAAGGTACAGTCTGGAGTCCCTCACCTTCCAACACCCATTCCTTACCAGAAATGCCCATCTTAGTGCATAGACCATGGCTTCTGTGAGGGTCTGGACAGCTGAGAGGTGTATATGCAGCTCCTGGAGTTACCCAACCAGGGGTAACACCCGCCTGCCCAGTAACTGATGCCAGGGGGCCAATGGACACCACGAGAACCCCAAGACTATTCAGTCAAAGAAACAGAGTCACTCGTGTCCCCCATAACCTTAGGTTCTCTGTAAGAAAGGAGACCCTGCTAGAGCCCAGGATGGTGGGTAACACTATACACCAGCTATGATTATCTTCTTCACCCAAAACACCAAGGATGCTGACCCTTTTACTGCTCTAGACCACCAGGGATGATCACTTCAACCTCTTACTAGACCTAGACCACCAGGGATGATCACTTCAACCCCGTATTAGACCTAAACCACCAGGGATACTAAAAGTAAGACCTACCTGCCCCAAACTACTAAGTAATACTTGAGATGAGAGAAATATGTGGAGCACACTGACGAGAGGAGTCACCAGTGGTGGGCATGAGCTCCATAACAATGAGCAGTGGGTATCAACTCCATGTCAATGAGCGGGGGTAGAGTCCAAGTCAATGGCAGGGGGTAGAGCTCCATGACAATGAGCAGTGGGCATGAGCCCATTAAAATGAGCAGTGGGCAGATTTCCATGCCAAGAGCGGGGGAAAAGAGCACCTGCAATGACTGGGCAGAGCGCATGTTAAGACAGTGGTATACTCCATGCATGAGCGGTGGTTAGAGCTCCAGTCAATGAGCTGGGTATGAGCCATGAAAAATGAGCGGGTTGAAATGAGCCCAGTCAATGACGTGGGTATCAACTCCATGTCAATGAGCAGTGGGTATGAACTCCATGTCAATGAGCAGTGGGTATGAGCTCCATGTCAATGATCAGTGGGCATGAGCTGCATGTTAATGAGCAGTGGGTATGAGCTCCATGTCATTGAGCGGTGGGTATGAGCTCCATGTCAATGAGCAGTGGGCATGAGCTCCATGTCAATGAGCAGTGGGTATGAGCTCCATGTCAATGAGCAGTGGGTATGAGCTCCATGTCAATGAGCGGTGGGTATGAGCTCCATGTCAATGAGCAGTGGGTATGAACAACATGTCAATAAGCAGTGGGTATGAGCTCCATGGCAATGAGCAGTGGGTATGAGCTCCATGTCAATGAGCAGTGGGTATGAGCTCCATGTCAATGAGCAGTGGATATGATCTCCATGTCAATGAGCGGTGAGTACGAGCTCCATATCAATGGGCACTGGATACGAGCTCTGTATAACCAAGTAGTATTCATGAACAGAAGTGAACGCCATTTTACCGAGTGGTGGGCATGAGCTCCATCTAGCAGGGCCTCTAACAGGTAAAATGGCATCTACCTGAGCGACCTTCATGGTGGGGGATATGACTCATCCTAACCATGAAGCATCAGGATCTGACCCCCCCCCAATGTGTTGCCCCTCTCATTGCTGAGCTCCCCTCTATGGTGGCTGCAGATGACCCCGTCAGAAGGTTCACTCACCACAGGACAGCAGGACCAGACAGCAGAGCAGGAACATGCTCCTCCTGAGGACACAGAGGATGAGAGTGAGAAGAGCGAGGAGCAGCAGCGTGTGGTCACCTACATCCTACTGTCACAGATAGCACTACTGCCCTCATCATCCTCAGCTACGAGATATTACAGCTTTCAGTTTCAGTGGCTATTAATAATAACCTCGGCTCTTCTCTGCCCTCCGAGCCCAGAGCTACGTGTTACTAAATGGAAGAGAGATCCTTTATCATGACCCCCATGAGACCCCCTCATCAGCTCTGCACACAGCTCCACCGTACATCATCAGGACTGGCCAAACCCAGCAGAGGACCCTCCTGTAGACCCAAGCCCTGACCATATCATGTATCTGTAATACATGAGGACCACAAAGGTCCAGCAGAGGACCCTCCTGTAGACCCAAGCCCTGACCATATAATGTATCTGTAATACATGAGGACCACAAAGGTCCAGCAGAGGACCCTCCTGTAGACCCAAGCTCTGACCATACAGCGTATCTGTAATACATGAGGACCACAAAGGTGGAGCAGAGGATCCTCCTGTAGACCCAAGCCCTGACCATATCATGTATCTGTAATACATAAAGACCACAAAGGTCCAGCAGAGGATCCTCCTGTAGACCCAAGCTCTGACCATATAATGTATGTGTAATAGATGAAGACCACAAAGGTCCAGCAGAGGATCCTCCTGTAGACCCAAGCTCTGACCATATAATGTATCTGTAATACATGAAGACCACAAAGGTCGAGCAGAGGATCCTCCTATAGACCCAAGCTCTGACCATATCATGTATCTGTAATACATGAGGACCACAAAGGTCCAGCAGAGGATCCTCCTGTAGACCCAAGCTGTGACCATATAATGTATCTGTAATACATGAAGACCACAAAGGTCCAACAGAAGATCCTCCTGTAGACCCAACCCCTGACCATATAATGTATCTGTAATACATAAAGACCACAAAGGTGGAGCAGAGGATCCTCCTGTAGACCCAAGATCTGACCATATAATGTATGTGTAATACATGAAGACCACAAAGGTCCAGCAGGGGATCCTCCTGAAAGCCCCAAGCCCTGCCCAAATAATGTTTTAGAAAAAAACATGAGGACCAAAAAAGGTCCACAGAGGACCCCCCTTAAAGACCCAAAGCTCTGCCCAAATACCGAATCGTAAAACTGGGGGACCACAAATGTGGAGCGGGAGGATCCCCTGAAACCCCAAGCCCTGACCAAAAATTGTATCTGTAATCCCTAAAGCCAAAAAGGGTCCAGCAGAGGACCCTCCTGTAGACCCAAGCTCTGACCACACAGCGTATCTGTAATACATGAGGACCACAAAGGTGGAGCAGAGGAGAACCTGACATGGAGCTGAGCTCAGAACTAGACTCCTATTCCACCCTGCATGTGTCAGGATAACTACGCGGTGCACACATAACCCTCATTGCTGGCTTCGGGGTTTAAAAAAGGGTGTGGGCTGTTTTCACACATATCCCCCCCCCAGGGCTGGTTTGGTGGAATATAAGGCGTAGCCCCTCAAAATAAATTTCAAATTTGGGGCCCAAGGAACTTCACTCTCCTGCTGACCTCATCACGATCTATCTGGACATACTGATACCCACCACTGTCATCATCATCATCACCACTGTCTTTCCCAACCCAATTTTCCCCATTACTATAAACCGCCCGCAAAACATCATCATTACTGCCCCATCAAAATCATCACCACCATTATTATAAACCCCCGGGCCATCATAAACCCACATCATCTTTTACTGTCATCATCATCATCACCACCATTATTATCACCACCGCCATCATCATCATCATCATCATCATCATTACTGTCATCATCATCACCATCATTATCACCACCATCATCATAATCACCATCATCCGAATCGTCACCATCACCATCATTATCATCCTCCTCATCCTCTTCTTCATCATGTAGCAGGTGAGGGGAGTCCCTGAGAGCACCCACCTTCTGTGACCAGTGCCCTTCTCCTCCTCCGGGGGGTCCTTAAATGGGGTTTTTTCTCCAGCAGGCCTTTTCCCATGCATTTGGCTCCTGGGGCCCCCCGTTGAGTGCAGCTCTGGGTTTTGAGCTCCGGGGGTCTCTGCTTCTGTGTCATAAATTTACAAAATAAAGGAACTGAGACCTGGATGACTAATAATGTGTCCTTAGTATTCCCACCATTAACTCTTCACCACCTGCTCCACATCTGATACTACCATGAAATTTTTCAAAACATTTTTTAAAAAACCCACCAACCCAAAGCAACCGGGGACGGGTGGGGCAGACACTTACCCACACCTTATAACCCCCCCAACCAGCAAGGGGGGGAAACAGGGTTGCAGACAGCCTATCACCCCTTATATACCCCCCCAACCCAGCAACCGGGGATGTGGGGCAGACGCCTATCATACCTTATAAAACCCACCAAGCCAGCAATGGGGGATATGTTGCAGACAGCCATCACCCCTTATATACCCACCAAGCCAGAAATGGGGAATATGGTGCAGACACCTATCACACCTTATAAACCCACCAACCACAATGGGGGATGTGTCAGACACCCAAACACACCTTATACACCCCCCAAGCCAGCAACCGGGGAGTGTGCAACAGCCTATCACCCCACCTTATATACCCAAAAAAGCCGGGCACTGGGGGAAAAGGTGCAGACAGCCCTATCACACCTTAAAATACCCCCCAAAAGCCGGGCAATGAGGAAAAATTGTGCAGACAGCCTATCACCCCCTTTATATACCCACCAAGCCAGAAATGAGGGATTTTGTGGCAGACCCTATCATCCCTTTATATACCCACCAAGCCGCAATGAGGCTATTGGGGCAGACAGCCATCACACCTTAAATACCCCCCCAAGCAAAATGGGGGAATATTTTGTCAGACACCCCTATCACCCCTTATATACCCACCAAGCCAGCAATAGGGACCCTTTTGTGCAGACGCCTATCAACCTTATATACCCACCAAGCAAGCAATGGGGGAAAAGGGTGCAACGGGCCTATCACCCCCTTATTTACCCACCAACCAGCAAAAAGGGGATTTTGGTTGCAGACAGCCAAACACCCCTTTAAAAACCCCACCAACCCAGCAATGGGGGTTTGTGCATACACCCATCCCCCCTTATATACCCACCAACCCAAGAAAAATGGGAAAAAGGGGTGCAGACAGCCTATCACACGTTAAAATACCCACCAAGCCAGCACTGGGGGATATGGTGCAGACAGCCTACACACCTTATTTTACCCACCAAGCCAGAAATGGGGGATCTGGTGCAGCCGCCAATCACCCCTTTAATTAACCCCCCCCGGGCCGGAAAATGAGGGATATGTTGTGCAGAAGTCTATCCCCCCTTATAAAACCCCCCCAAGCCCCAATGAGGGAAAAGGGATGCAGAAGTCTATCACACCTTATATACCCCCCCAAACCGGGCAATGAGGGATATTTTTTGCAGACATCAAATCACCCCTTTATATCCCACCAAGCCAGCAATGGGGGCTATTGTGCGGGACACCCCTATCAAAAAAACCTTATATACCCCCCAAAGCCAGCAATGGGGGGATCGTTTTTGCAGACCCCCTAACACCTTATTTTCCACCAGCGGAAAAGGGGGATCTGGGGTGAAAGCCCGGCCCCTATCGCCCCTTAAATACCCACCAAGCCAGCAATGGGGAATGGGTTGCAACACCTATAAACCCCAAACCCTTATACCCACCAAGGGGCCAGCAATGGGGGATCTGTGTGCAGACACCCCTACCCACCCCTTAAATACCCCCCCAACCCACAATGAGGGATCTGTGTGCAAAACAGCCTATCACACCCTTAAAAAGCCCCCAAAGGGCCACAATGAGGGATATGTGTGCAGACAGCCAACACACCTTATATAACCCACCAACCACACTGAGGAAAAGTGTGCAACAGCCTATCACCCCTTTATATACCCACCAACCAGCAATGAGGGGAAAATGTGTGCAGACCCCGATCACACCTTATATACCCCCCAAAGCAGCAATGGGGGATATTGTGCAAAAAGCCTTCACACCTTAAATACCCCCCAAACCCAGAAATGAGGGATCTGTGTCAGACAGTCTATCCCCCCTCTTTAACCCCCCAAAGGGCCAGAAATTAGGGATATGGTGCATGCAGCCTATCACACCTTAAAAAACCCCCCCAAGCCCCCCACCAGGGATTTTGGGTGAGACACCTTTCCCGCCCCTTTATCCCCCCAAACCAAAGCCAGCAATGGGGGAAAATGTGTGCAAACAGCCAAATAAACCCTTATATCCCCAAACCAAGCCGCAATAAAGGGATATGTGTGCAGGCCCAAGCCTATCACACCTTAAATACCCCCCAACCAAACCCAAAAGGGATATTTTGTGCAATTTCCTATAAAAACACCTTTTTATACCCCCCCCAACCCAGCAATAAAGGGACGGGGGCAAACACCCCATCACACCTTAAAAAACCCACCGACCCACAACCAGGGATTGGGGCAGACAGCCATCACAACTTATATACCCCCCCAAGCCAGCAATGAGGGATCTTGGGGCAACACCCTTTATCACCCCCTTTTAAAACCCCCCAAAGCAAGCAATGAGGGTATGTTTTCAGACTGCCTATCACCCCTTTAATATACCCACCAAGCCAGGAAAAAAGGGTATTGTGCAAAACACCCCTATCACACCTTATATCCCCCACCAAGCCAAAAATGGGGGGAATTTTTTCGGGACACCCCTATCACCCCTTTATATCCCCCACCAACCACAATGAGGAAATGTGGGGAAAGACAGCCAAAAACACGTTATATACCCCCAAAGCCAGCACTGGGGGATATGTGTGCAGACACCCTATCACACCTTATACCCCCACCAAGCCAGCAATGGGGGAAATCTGTGTGCAGACCCTATCAAAATTTATATACCCACCCCCACCCGGGAAATTGGGGGAAATTTTGTCAGAAAAGTCTATCACAACCTTATATACCCCCCCAAGCCCAGCAATGAGGGATATTAATGCAGACAGTCTATCAAAAACCCCTATATACCCCCCACCGGGCAATGGGGGGATATTGGCAACAGTCAAACACACCTTAAATACCCACCAAGCCACCCAATAAAGGGCTTGTGTGCAGACCCCTTTTCACCCCTTTATATACCCCCCAAAAGCCAGCAATGAGGGTCGTGTCCCAACACCTATCAAACCTTAAATCCCCCACCAAGGCCGGAAATTTTAAAAAAGGGGGATCTGTGTGCAGACAGCCTATCAACCCTTAAAAACCCCCCAAAACCGGGCCAATGAGGGATATGTGTGCAGCCCAGCCTATCCCCCCCTTAATACACCCCCCAACCCGAAATTTAGGATATGTGTGCAAAAAAGCCTACCCACACCTTATACCCCCCACCAAGCCACAATGAGGATTGTGTCAACAGCCTATCAACCTTATATACCCACCAAGCCAGCAATGAGGATATTGGGGTGCAATTTGCCTATCACACCTTATATACCCACCAAGCCAGAAAATGGGGATCTGTGTGCAAACACCCCTATCACCCCCCTTAAATACCCCCCGGGACCCAGCAACCAGGGATTGTGCAGACAGTCATCATCCCTTATATACCTCCCAAGCCAGCAAAAAAGGTTTAAAGTATGCAGACAGCCTATCACACCTTATACCCCCCACCAACCGAAACCCAGGTCACTGTCAGCCCAACCTATAAAAACCTTATATACCCACCAACCAGCAAGGGGGATATGTGTGTATAGCCTATCAAAACCTTTTGCCCCCCGCCAAAAATGGGGAAATATTTGTCAACACCCTTCCCACCCCTTTATATACCCAAAAACCCAAAGCTGAGGGATAGGTTTTGCAGAAAAAGCCTATAAACCCCTTATAAAAACCCCCCATGCCACAAGGGGGATATGTTTGCAGACAGCCTATCACACCTTATAAAACCCCCCAAAGGGCCAGAAACTGGGGGAAATATTGTGCAGACGCCTAAAAACCTTTAAATATACCCACCACCTCTTGGGGGCTATTTTTGGGGCAGACACCTTTCACACCTTATATACCCACCCAAGCCAGAAAAAGGGGGATATGTGGGGGCAGACAGCCTATCACCCCTTATAAAACCCACCAACCCAACCGGGGTTATGGGGTTCAGACACCAAATCCCCCTTATATACCCACCATCCCAGCAATGGGGGAAAATGTGTGCAGACAGCCTATCACCCCTTATTTTCCCCCCAAACCCCACAATGAGGGATATGCCCTGCAGCCACCCCCCTACACCCCTTATTTTACCCCCCCACCCAAACACTGAGAAAATTTGTGGCAACAGCCAACCCACCCCTTTATACCCACCAAGCCAGAAATGAGGGATATGTGTGCAAACAGCGTATCACACCTTAAAACCCACCATCCCAGAAACTGGGGAAAAGTGTGCAGCCAGCCTATCAAAAACCTTATATACCCCCCAACCCACAATGGGGATCTGTGTGCAGACCCCAATAAACTCTTATATACCCACCAAGCCAGCAATGGGGGATATGTTTTGCAGAAAAGCCTATCACCCCCCTTATATACCCACCAACCCCATGACCGAGAGTATTTTTGTGCAGACAGCCTTTCACACCTAATACCCACCAACCCACAATGGGGGAATATGGGTGCAGACAGCCTACCCACACCTTATATACCCCCCAACCCAGAAATGGGGGATATTGTGCAGACAGCCTATCACCCCTTTAATACCCCCCAAGCCAGAAATAAAGGGATGGGGTTCAGCCCACCTATCACCCCTTATATACACACCCAAAAGCCCCCTGAAGATATTGGGGCAACAGCCATCAACCCTTATATACCCACCAAGCCAGCAATGAGGGATATTTTCAGACACCTAAAAAACCCCTATATACCCCCCAAGCCACAATGAGGGATATGTGTCAGACACCCCATCACACCTTATATCCCACACCAAGCCGCAATGAGGAAAAATGGGGTGAAAGCAGCCTATCACCCCTTTAATATACCCACCAAGCCAGCAATGAGGGATATGTGCAACACCAAATCACCCCCTTTATAAACCCCCCAAAGCCAAAAGGGGGGGATAGGGGGTGAAACCCGCCTTCAAAAACCTTATATACCCACCAACCGGGAATGGGGGAAAATGTTGAAAACACCTAAAAACCCCTTAAAATACCCCCCAAAGCCAGCAACCGGGGATATGTTACAAAAAACCCTATCACCCCCCTTTAAATATACCCCCCAAACCCAGAAATTAGGGATATGTGTGCCAAAACAGCCAATCACCCTTATATCCCCACCAAGCCAGCAATGAGAATATTTTTACAACAGCCTATCACACCTTATATACCCACCAACCCCCAAGCCATTGAGGGATTTGGGGGAAAAAGACACCCAAAATCACCCCTTATACACCCCCCAAAACCCAAAGCAATGGGGGAAATATGTGTACAGAAGCAACACCCCTTATATACCCACCACCCAGCACTGAGAGATTTTGCAGCAGCCAATAAACACCTTTATACCCAAACCAAGCCAAAATGAGGGATATGTGTGCAAACAGCCTACCCAAAATTTTAAAATACCCACCATCCCCAGAAATTTGGGGGATATGCGTGCAAACAGCCTATCACACCTTAAAAAACCCACCAAGCCAAAGCAATGAGGCTTTTGGGGTGCAACGCCAAATCAACCTTAATACCCCCCAACCACAATGAGGGAAGGGTGTGCAGCCCACCCTTTCACACCTTATTACCCACCAACCCCAGCAATGAGGGCTATGTGTGCAGAAAAGCCAAATCACACCTTATAAACCCCACCCACCCGGGCAATGAGGGTTTGGGTGTGCAAAAACCTATCAAAAACCCTTATTACCCCCCCAAGCCACCCAAATGAGGGTTTAGGGTTGCAACCCCCCAACACCCCTTTAAAATTACCCCCCAAGCCACTTTGAGGGATATGTGTGCAGACAGCCAATCACACCTTATATACCCACCAAGCCAGAAATTTGAGGGCTAGTGTGCAGACACCCTTTAAAAACCACCCCTTTAAATTCCCCACCAAAGCCAAAATGAGGTTATGTTTCAGACAACCAACACACCTTATAAACCCACCAACCCACCAATGGGGTTTATTGTGAAAGCCCAGCCTATCACCCCTTTATATACCCCCCAAAAGCCAGCAATGAGGCTATGGGGGCAGCCCCGCCTATCACCCCTTATATACCCCCCCACCCGGGCAATGAGGGATATGTGTGCAGACACCTTCCACCTTATACCCCCCAAACCCACACTGAGGGGAAATGTTTGCAGACACCCTATCACACCTTATTACCCACCAACCCCAATAGGGCTATGTGTGCGGGAACAGGCCAAACACCCCTTTATAAAACCCACCATCCCAGCAATGAGGGATATGTTTTGCGACAGCCATCACCCCCTTATACACCCACCAAGCCAGCAATGAGGGATATGTTTTGCAGTCCACCCAACACACCTTTATACCCACCAAGCCGCAAGGGAGGGATTTTGGGGCGACAGCCTATCACACCTAAAATACCCACCAACCCAGCAATGAGGATTGTGGCAGACAGCCTATCCACCAAATTTCCCCACCAAGCCAAAAAGAGGGATTGTGGGCAGACAGCCTATCACCCCTTTTATATACCCCCCAAAACCCCAGCAATGAGGGATATTTTGGGCAAACAGCCTATCACCCCTTTAATTTTACCCACCAATCCCAGCACTAAAGGGATATGTGTGCAGAAAACGTATCCACCTTATATAACCCACCAAGCCAGCAAAAAAGGGATATGTGCAGACAGCCTATCACCCCTTTATATACCCACCAAGCCAGCAATGAGGGATATTTGTGCAGACAGCCTATCACCCCAAAAATACCCCCCCAAAACCCCACAATAGGAAAAAGTTGCGGGACACCCTATCCCACCTTAAAAACCCCACCAAGCCAGCAAAGGGCTAGTTGCAGACCACCCTATCACCCCTTTATATACCCATCAAGCCACAATGGGGGGCTTTTTTGTGCAACAGCCTATCACACCTTATACCCCCCCACCAAGCCAGCAATGAGGATAAGTGTGCAGACACCAAATCACCCCTTAATACCACCGCCAGCAATGGGGGATGTGTGTGCAAAACAGCCTATCACACCTTATATCCCCCACCAACCCAAACCGGGGATATGTGTGCAACAGCCTATCACACCTTAAAAATACCCACCAAGCCAGCAATGAGGGGTGTTGTGCAGACACCCTAAAATTTTTTAATATACCCCCCAAGCCACAATGGGGTTTTGGGGCAGACACCCTTCACACCTTATATACCCACCAACCCATCAACAAGGGATATGGGGTGAAAGACAGCCTATCAAAACCTTTATATCCCCCCACCAAGCCAGCAATGGGGGATTTTTGGGGGGCAGACAGCCAAACACACCTTTATACCCACCAAGCCAGCAATGGGGGATATTTTCAGACAGCCTATCACCCTTAAAATACCCACCAAGCCGCAATGAGGGATATGTGTGCAGCCCGCCAAATCAAAAACCTTTTACCCCCCAAAGCCAGCAAGGGAGGGCTAGGGTGTAAAGACAGCCTATCACACCTTATATACCCCCAAGCCAGCAAGGGGGGGGATATGTGTGCAAAACAGCCTATCACATTTTTAAATACCCACCAAGCCACAATGGGGGGCTAGGGTTTTGCGGGGCCCGGGCCTATCACCCCCTTATATCCCCACCAGGGCCAGCACTGAATATGTTGCAAAACAGCCAAACCCCCCTTATATACCCACCAAGCCGCAAGGGGGGGAAATATGGTAAAGACAGCCTATCACACCTTATAAAACCCACCAAGCCAGCAATGAGGGATATTGTGCAAGAAAAGCCTATCACACCTTATTTTACAACCAAGCCAGCAATGGGGGAAATGTGTGCAAGGGCCTTTTAAACACCCTTATAAACCCCACCAAGCCAAAAATGGGGGTTATGTGTGCAAAACCCCTATCGCACCTTTATACCCCCCAAAGGGCCAGAAATAAATTTTTTGTGGGGCCAGCGTCCTAACCACCTTTAACCCACCAAGGGGCAATGGGGGTTTCTTTGGTCAGACCCCCTATCACCCCTTAGAAAACCCACCAACCCGCAATGAGGGAAGGGGTGCAACAGCCTATCACACCCTTAAATACCCACCAAGCCAGCAAGAGGGATTTGTGGCGCCCGCTATAAACCCCCCTTTAAAACCCCCACCAACCCCAGCAATGAGGGCTTTTGGGGCCGACAGCCTATCACCCCTTATTTTAACCCCCCAAACCCCAATGGGGATATGTTGCAGAACAGCCTATCACACCTTATACACCCACCAACCCCACAATGGGGGAAAAGGGCAGCCCGCCAAATCACACCTTTTATACCCCCCAAACCCAGCCCCGGAGGGATGTGTGCGACAGCCATCACCCCTTTTTCCCCCACCCAACCACACTAGGAAAATTGGGGCAGAACACCCCTATCACACCTTATTATACCCACCAAGCCAGCAATGGGGGATAGGGTGTGCAGACAGCCTATCACCCCTTTATATCCCAACCAACCCAGCAATGAGGATAATTTTGGCAGCCCCGCCTATCACCCCCTTATAAAACCCACCAACCCAGCACTGGGGGGATATGTGTGAAAACAGCCTATCACACCTTATGTACCCACCAAGCCAGCAAGGAGGGGTCTGTGCAGACAGCCTATCACCCCTTATAAAACCCCCAGCCAGAAAATAAGGGTGTTTGTGCAGACAGCCTATCACACCTTATAAAACCCACCAACCCAAATTTTGGGGGGGAAGGGAAATAATTTGTGCAGACGGGCCTACACCCCTTATATACCCCCCAAAGCTAGAAATAAAGGGATTTTGTGCAGACACCCTTTATCACACCTTATAACCCCCAACCCAGCAAGGAGGGATATGGTGCAAAAAGCCTATCACACCTTTATACCCACCAACCCAGCAATGAGGAATATTTTGTGCAACAGCCTATCACACCTTATATACCCACCAAGCCACAATGAGGGATGTTGCAGACACCCTATCACACCCTTATAAACCCACCAACCCACCCAATGAGGGATTGTGTGCAGACAGCCTATCACACCTTTAAAACCCCCCCAAGCCAGAAATGAGGGAAAATGTGTCCCAGACAGCCAAACAAAACCTTTAAATCCCCCCCAACCCCGCAATGGGGGTTTGTGTGCAGACACCCTTTATCACCCCTTTATATACCCCCAAGCCAGCAATGGGGGATATGGTGCAGACAGCCATCACCCCTTTATAATACCCCCCCCAAGCCAGCACTGAGGGATATGTTTTGCAAAACAGCCATCACACCTTAAATCCCCCACCAACCCCACAATGGGGGAAATCTGTGTCGAAAGCCTATCACCCCTTTAATATCCCCCCCCAAGCCAGCAATGAGGGATCTTTTTGCAAAACACCCTATCGCCCCTTTATATACCCCCCAACCCAGAATGAGGATATGTGTCCCAGACAGCCTACCCCACACCTTATATACCCCCCAAGCCAAATGAGGGATATTTGTGCAGACAGCCTACCCAACCTTAAAAACCCCCCCAAGCCAGGCCCGAGAGAAAAGTGTGCAACAGCCTTTCAAAACCTTAATCCCCCCCAAAAAGCCAGCACTGGGGGATATGTGTGCAGCCAGCCTATCCACTGTAAGCAAAAAAGATCTTCCGAAAACGTAAAAAATATATTAACGTGTTTAACTTCCTCCACCGCCTCTGGTTTCCCTAATTCAGACGCTCCCCTTCCCCAAACAGAGGAGCTGAGGCTTCTGGGTATTTCCAAGTCGTGTAACATTCACAGTGAATGGAACCTGAGCGGCAGTGACTGTGCCCAAATATATCAGGGGACATCTGCTTATAATCAGAGACCACCCCAAGAGAGATAATACTGCTCCCACCCCGAAAGATAATACTGCCCCCCCACCCCGAGAGATAATACTGCCCCCAACCCGAAAGATAATAGTGACCCCACCCCGAGAGATAATACTGCTCCCACCCCGAAATATATACCTGCCCCCCACCCCGAGAGATCATACTGCCCCCCCACCCAGAGAGATAATACTGCCCCCCCCCCACCCCGAGAGATAATACTGTCCCCACCCTGAAATATAATACTGCCCCCACCCCGAAAGATAATACTGCCCCCCCACCCCGAGAGATAATACTGCCCCCCCCCAACCCGAAAGAAAATTGACCCCCCCCGAGAGATAATACTGCTCCCACCCCGAAATATAAACCCCGGCCTCCCCCCCCCAGAGAAATACTGGCCCCCCCCCACCCAGAGAGATAATACGGGGCCCCCCCCAAACCCCCCCGAAGATAATACGTCCCCCCCCCCGAAATTAATACGCCCCCCCCCGAAAAGATAATATCCCCCCCCCACCCGAGAGATAATACCCCCCCCCCAACCCAAAATAATAGTCCCCCCACCCCGAGAATAATACTCCCCCACCCCAAATATAATACTGCCCCCCCACCCCGAAGAAAATACCCCCCCCCCACCCAAAGGAAAATACTCCCCCCCCCCCCGAGAATAATACTGCCCCACCCTAAAATATAAACTGCCCCCACCCCGAGAGATAATACTGCCCCCACCCCCAGAGAAAAAACAGCCCCCCCCACCCCGAAAGATAATACTGCCCCCCCCCCCAGAGATAATACTGCGCCCCCACCCCGAACGATAATACTGCCCCCACCCCAGAGTAATACTGCCCCCCACCCGAAATAAATACGCCCCCACCCCGAAAAATAAATTTCCCCCCGAAACCCCGAAAGAAATTTTCCCTGCCCCCCCACCCCGAAAGATAATAATGCCCCCCCACCCCAAGAGATAAACGCCCCCTCCCCAAAGATAAACTGCCCCCACCCCAAGAATACTGCCCCCCACCCCAAAGACAAACGCCCCCAAACCCCGAAATATAAAACTGCCCCCACCCCCAAAATATAATACGCCCCCCACCCCCGAAAATAAACTGACCCCCCACCCCAGAATAATATTTGCCCCCCCACCCCGAAATATAATACTGCCCCCACCCCGAGAGATAATACTGACCCCCCACCCCGAGAGATAATACTGGCCCCCCACCCCGGAGATAAACTGGCCCCCCCACCCCGAAGAAAAACACCCCCCCCCCGAAATATAAACTGCCCCAACCCCGAGAATAAACTGCCCCCCCCCCGAGAATAATACTCCCCCCCCCGAGAAAAACTAAAACCCCACCCCAAGAAAAACTGCCCCCACCCCGGAGATAATACTGACCCCCCACCCCGAGGGGATAATAGGGCCCCACCACGAGAGATAATTTTCCCCCCACCCCGAGAATAATACTGCCCCCCCCCCGCACGATAATACTGGCCCCACCCCCAGAGATAATACTGACCCCCACCCAAGAGATAAACGGGCCTCCACCCGGAAAGATAATACTGCCCCCACCCTGAAATATAATACTGCCCCCACCCCGAGAGATAATACTGCCCCCACCCCGAGAGATAATACTGACCCCACCCCAAGAGATTATACTGCCCCCACCCGAAGATAATATGCCCCCAACCCGAAAGATAATACTGCCCCCACCCCGAGAGATAATACTGCCCCCACCCTGAAATATAATACTGCCCCCACCCCGAAGATAATACTGCCCCCCCACCCCGAAAGATAATACTGACCCCACCCCGAGAGATAATACTGCCCCCCCACCCTGAAATATAATACTGCCCCCTCCCCGAAAGATAATATTGCCCCCACCCTGAGAGATAATACTGCCCCCACCCCGAAAGATAATACTGCCCCCCCACCGAAAGAATACTGCCCCCCCCCGAGAGAGGGGAAATTAAATAATACTGACCCCAACCCCGAGAGATAATACTGACCCCACCCCGACAGATAATACTGCCCCCACCCCGTGATATTATACTGCCCCCACCCCGAAAGATAATACTGCCCCCACCCCGAGAGATAATACTGCCCCCCACCCCGAGAGATAATACTGCCCCCACCCCGAGAGATAATACTGCCCCCACCCCGAGAGATAATACTGCCCCCACCCCGAGAGATAATACTGCCCCCACCCCGAGAGATAATACTGACCCCCCACCCCTAGAGATAATTCTGCCCCCACCCCGAGAGATAATACTGCCCCCCCCCCCCGAAATATAATACGGGCCCCCACCCGGAAAGATAATACTTCCCCCCCCACCCGAGAGTAATACTGCCCCACCCGAGAGATAATACTGGACCCCACCCCAAAGAAAAATACTGCCCCCACCCGGAAAGATAATACTGCCCCCACCCTGAAATATAATACTGCCCCCACCCGGAAAGATAATACTGCCCCCACCCAGAGAGATAAAACTCCCCCCACCCAGATAGATACTACTGACCCCACCCCATGAGATAATACTGCCCCCACCCGGAAAGATAATACTGCCCCCAACCTGAAAGATAATACTGCCCCTACCCCGAGAGATAATACTGCCCCCACCCCGAGAGATAATACTGACCCCACCCCAAGAGATAATACTGCCCCCACCCCGAGAGATAATACTGCCCCCACCCCGAAAGACAATACTGACCCCACCCCGAGAGATAATACTGCCTCCACCCGGAAAGATAATACTGCCCCCACCCTGAAATATAATACTGCCCCCACCCCGAGAGATAATACTGACCCCCACCCAGAGAGATAATCCTGACCCCAACCCCTAGAGATAATACTGCCCCCATCCCAAGAGATAATACTGCCCCCACCCCGAGAGATAATACTGACCCCACCCCGAGAGATAATACTGCCCCCACCCCGAAAGATAATACTGCCCCCACCCCGAGAGATAATACTGACCCCACCCCAAGAGATAATACTGCCCCCAACCCCGAGAGATAATACTGCCCCCACCCCGAAAGATAATACTGCCCCCCACCCCGAAGATAATACTGACCCCACCCTGAGAAAAATAATCCCTGCCCCCACCCCCGAAAGATAATACTGCCCCCACCCCGAGAGATAATACTGACCCCACCCCAAGAGATAATACTGCCCCCACCCCGAGAGAAAAAACTGACCCCACCCCGAGAGATAATACTGCCCCCCACCCCGAGAGATAATACTGCCCCCACCCCGAGAGATAATACTGCCCCCACCCCGAAATATAATACTGCCCCCACCCTGAGAGATAATACTGACCCCACTCCAAGAGATAATACTGCCCCTACCCAGAGAGATAATACTGCTCCCACCCCGAAAGATAATACTGCTCCCACCCCGAAAGATAATACTGCCCCCACCCCGAAAGATAATACTGCCCCCACCCCGAAAGATAATACTGCCCCCACCCCAAGAGGTAATACTGCCCCCATCCCGAGAGGTAATACTGCTCCCACCCGGAAAGATAATACTGACCCCACCCCGAAATATAATACTGCCCCCACCCGGATAGATAATACTGACCCCCCCCCCGAAATATAATACTGCCCCCCACCCGATAGATAATACTGCCCCCACCCCGAAATATAATACTGCTCCCACCCGGAAAGATAATACTGACCCCACCCCGAGAGATAATACTGCCCCCACCCCGAGAGATAATACTGCCCCCCCACCCCGAAATATAATACTGCTCCCACCCGGAAAGATAATACTGACCCCACCCCGAAATATAATACTGCTCCCACCCCGAAGGATAATACTGCCCCCCACCCCGAGAGATAATACTGCCCCCACCCCGAGAGATAATACTGCCCCCACCCCAAGAGATAATACTGACCCCCACCGATATTTATAATACTGACCCCACCCCGAGAGATAATACTGACCCCACCCCAAGAGATAATACTGCCCCCTCCCCGAAAGATAATACTGCCCCCACCCCGAGAGACAATACTGCCCCCCACCCCGAAAGACAATACTGCTCCCACCCCTTAATATAATACTGCCCCCACCCCGAAATATAATACTGCTCCCCACCCGGAAAGATAATACTGCCCCCCCCCGAAAGATAATACTGCCCCACCCCCGAAAGAAAACTGACCCCACCCCGAAATATAATAATGCTCCCACCCGGAAAGATAATACTGACCCCCACCCCGAGAGATAATACTGACCCCCCCCCGAGAGATAATACTGCCCCCACCCCGAAATATAATACTGCTCCCACCCGGAAAGATAATACTGACCCCCACCCAAGAGATAATACTGCCCCCACCCGGAAAGATAATACTGCCCCAACCCCGAAAGATAATACTGCCCCCACCCCAAAAGATAATACTGCCCCCACCCCGAGAGATAATACTGCCCCCGCACCCCGAGAGATAATACTGCCCCCACCCCAAAGATAATACTGCCCCCGCACCTCGAAAGATAATACTGCCCCCACCCGGAAAGATAATACTGCCCCCACCCTGAAATATAATACTGCCCCCACCCGGAAAGATAATACTGCTCCCACCCAGAGAGATAATACTGCCCCCACCCCGAGAGATAATACTGCCCCCGCCCCCTCAAAGATAATACTGCACCCCACCCGGAAAATAATACTGCCCCCACCCCAAAAGACTTGCCAAGCGTTCTCCAGACCTAAACCCTGCGGAGCGTTTTGGGGGCCTCCTCAAACGGAAGGTGGAGGAGCACAAGGTCTTTTAACATCTACAGCTTCGTGATGCCCGTCCTGGAGGAGGGAAGAGGTTTCCAGGGGCTGCAACCTGTGAAGTTCTAGTGACCCCCCAGGCCAAGAGATTTAAAGGGGGTTGTTTCATTCCAGCATTTAGTAGCCATTTGTTGCTGGTTGGAAAGCAGAGCTTTTTGAAATGGAGGGGTGTGTTTCTCCTCCCAGCAGGGAGTATCTTCTCTATCTGCAGGCGTCCCACACTGTGCACGTGAAGATTCATTCTGTGTGAGCTGGGGGAAAGGAGAGGTTCTCATCTGTCATTGGAATCATTGGAAGTGAAAAGCTAAGTGTAACTCCATAGTATAGATCTACATTCCTCGCTCTCCCCTCCATAATTTGTAACTAGAATGGGCATTTGACATTCAGGACTCTGGGAAATATCTGTGATTTTTTTTCTCTGTCTCTCTCACACACAGTAATATATCCTGCAGATTATTACACCTCTACAGATCTTCAGAACTACGTGGGTCTGCAGCGTATCGTTGCACTCTGTATTTTACATGGGACCGCACATTTGTGTCACAAAAGGGATTTACATGAGACTAAACAGTATAGCTGTGTAAGTACTCTATCTGTGTCACAAAACTGATTAATATGGGACTGCGCAACTGAGGCACAGAAGTGATTTACGTGGGACTGTACAGTCTCTCTCTCTCTCATCTCGGTCCTGTGCACTGCATCCACACACTATGCTCAGGCACAGTGAGACCCCCAGGATAACAGGAAGGCAATTCGACCCCGAGGAGGAAGGGGAAAAAGCAGCAGTGTGTTTATGAGAGAGGAGGGGGCATAAGCAGCAGTCTATTAGAGAGAGAAGATGAGGCGAGAGCAGCAGTCTATAGGTGAGAGAAGAGAGGGCCATAATCAGCAGTCTATATGTGAGAAAGGAGGGGCCAGGAGCATTTATATGTGAGAAGGGGAGGGGGCTGGGGGCATCTTATGTAGGATGAGGGGCCATGAGCACAGTTATATGTGGAGAAGGGGCCATGAGCAGCAGTTTTGGGAGAGGGGGGGGAGG
>JAODAL010057747.1:0-22491 GCA_025379985.1 Phyllomedusa bahiana | reverse complement strand
TGAATACAAAAATTTTTAAGTCCCAAAGGTGAATTGATGGGTTTCCCAAAAATCCTTTGTATTACCCGAATACTTTTTCGGGGGGGGGGGTACGTTTTTTTTTCCCCTTTGGGCGGGCCCTTTCTTTGTTGTAGATTATTTTTGATTTAAAATTTGAACCCAAGAAATTTTGTAGTCCCCAAAGGTGAATTGATGGTGAAAAATTCCCTTTGTATTATGAATACTTTTTCCCCGTAGTTTTTTTTCATTTGGCGTGGCCCGTTTTTTGATAGTTTAAACTTTCCCATTTAAAAATTTGAATCCAGAATTTTTTGTAGTCCCCAAAAGGTGAATTTGATGGGTCCCAAAAAATTACCTTGTTTTTTCCCGAATACATTTCAGATAAAATATTTTTTCACTTTGGCGCAGGCAGCTTTGTTGATAGATCTACTTTGCAGGTATATTTGAATAGCAATTTTTTTTTTGAATTTTAGGGATTTGAGAATACCCGTGATTTTCCCTTTTTAATAAGGGGGAAATTTTCCCCAAAATCTTTCCAACCTTTTTAAAATTTTTTTTTTTCTGAAAATGGAGCGGAAAGGGAGGGGGGTAAGCGAGCCAAAAAGGGGGGTAGGACCTGGGGGGTTGAGGGACGAGGGGGGAAAAGGGGGCCATTTTCCCGTGTGGCGACAAAAAGCCCTGCCCGGGGGTCGTCAGTTGCAGGAGTCAGGCTGTCTCCTGGGTCAGGGCCCTGTGAATTCAGTAACCCCAATCAGGTCCCCCAAAGTGTTTCAGTGGGGTTTAATTTCAACCCGCAAACCAGCAGTTTATCCCCCGTCCTCCCGGGACCCGGGCCCCAAAAGTCGTCCCCAGCACAAAGATCGTCCAACAAGAAGCAGCCCAAAAGTTTAAACTGTGTACCCCCACTGTGGATAATTTTTCCCTTTTCTGAAAAACCTTTTGATGCAAAAAGCGGTTGGGGGGCAGAAGGCATGTTAAAGATCAAGGGGGCCCAAAAAGGATGATTTTCTTGCTCTGCGCCCGTTACTGATGCCTCAGAGGTGGGAAAAAAGGAAGCGGTCAATCGGCAAAAATCCCCGGGGGGTTTGGGAAAAACCCTTGCAAATCCCTTTGTTTTTAGCCCGCGCTCCCGGAAAGCAGAATTTTCAGGAGACCCAAATCCCCCGTGTTGATGATTGTTTATGAAAAGGACATTCGGGGTCCAAAGTGGGCTTTTAGCCGAAATTTTTTGCGAGGCTTCTTTACTGGAAAGAGGGGGGGAAACGTGATTGGGGGGGGGTCAGTACGGATTCCCCCCTCAAAAAGGGGGAGGATGGTCCCGAAAATGAAGTGCTGATAGATTCCCCAGACGGTCAGCGAAAAACCCCGTTCTCGCTTATGCCGCCCAAAAAGGTCCAGGCCCTCTAAAAGACGGGGCCCTTTTTTGGACCAAGCCTTGTTTCCCCCGCGGGTTTTATGCCCCCTAGGGCCTTTAAAGATAAAAGAGGGCAAAAACCCTTAGGGGGTTTAAACCACCCCCAAACATTCTGTCAATGCAGCAAAAATTTGCTGGGGTTGAAATGGGGGAAAACCCCCTTGGCCAAAAAAGGTCAGCCCGCCCCGGGCCCCCCAACCATGTCACCCCCCTTGGGCCCGCCCCTCCTCCTTCCCCAACCCCCATGTTTTTTCCCAGTTCCCTTGTCTTTAAAGAGTATGATGGGATCAGCCCCCGTTTTCAGCCCTCCCCCCGTCCCCTGATTACCCCCCGACCCCAGGGGGCCCCCCCTCCCCTTTTCCCCTTTCCCGCCAGTTTGAGGCCTGCTTTGCTTTACGGGGCCCGTTTAGCAGCCACCCTTTTTTCTGGGTTTTGGGGCAGAAGAAACATTTAAAAAAAAAAACCTCCAAAGCCAAAAAAACCCTGAATTCGGCACCCCCCAGGTTTTTGGGGCCTTGGGGAAAAAATTTTCCCCTTTCCCGGTTGGGGGACACAGAGGGGTTTTCCCACCAGGGTTGGCCCTTCCCTCCCCCCAAAATCCAGAGTGAGCGGAATTTTTTTTTCCCAAAAAAAGCCGCCCCCCCCCTGGAAAACCCCGTGTTTGTTTTCATCAAAATTTTCAAGCGCGTTAAAAATATCTTTGTGCCCTCGGGGTGATGGGGGTGGATGCTCGGGGGGGTGCGGTGGCCCCTTAGGCCCGGCGCACGCTTTCAAAACCGGGGAGGGTGGGGTTTTCTTTCCCCCAAGGTCCTCTGGTGGCATCCGTGCCCAGGAAACCAGGCCGGGGTTAAAATTTAATCTGCTGGGAGCCCAACCCCAAAACAAGGGGTCAGGAGCTGTGGAGGCTCCCCCGCAAGAAAAACCGACCCCAATGGCTGGGTGCCAAAAACCCTTGTGCCAGAAAAAGGTTTGGTGTGCGAAAAAGGGCGAAATCTCCCTGGCCGTTTTTAAGTTTCGGTAGGGGGAGCAACCCCTTTTCTGGACATTTCATAAACCCTTGTCGCCCAGAAATTTCAAAAAAGTTTTAACGGGGTTGGACTGCCTGCTGAGGAAGGTCAAAGTCTAAGTTCGCATTTCCGCCGTTCGCCCCCTGTTTTGGGCCCCCCTGGCTGCTTTTGCGCGAAGTCGGCCCCCCTTCAACCGTTCTTTGTTGCGGGGGCAAACGCTGGAATTCCACCCTCCATTGTTCAGGATTGGGGGCAGGGGGAAAAGATTCCCGCCCCCACGAAAAGTGAATCAGGGGCCCTTTGACAAGCGCGGTGGGGCCCTTTCGGGGTTTTGGAGCCACCGAAAAGTGGACGGGTTTTAAAGGAGCTTGCAAAATCCTTCCCCCGTTTTGAAGAAGCCCCAAAATGGCAGTGGGACAATCCCCTTTTCGGGCTAAAGATTGTGGTGATTTTAGTTTGGAAAAAACTTTGGAAAACTCTGAAAAAAAGGGCCCGGGCCAGCAAGGGGAGGGGGAAGGACAAAAGATGGGAACGGAGTTTTCTTTCCCTAAAACCAAAGGCCCGAGGGGGGTTTCAAAATTTTTCTTTTTTTTCCCCCGTCTTCTTTTGGGCAGGGGTTTCGGGGCCCAGAGTTTGTGAAAGGGTGGCGCTTCCGCTTTTGGGTGCATATTCGGCAAGTAGGGCTGTGTTGAAGTTTTTCCCGGAGGCAGGGGAGGAGGGGGGAGGAGGGGAGGGGGTTTTTCCCCTAGAAAAGCTTTAAAAAAAAACCGACGCCCTGCCTTGGAAAGGGTTGGCGGAATTTGAGGGGAGGGGGGAAAGATGGGGAAAGATCAGTTTGCTAGGGCCCCTCGCCCAGAGGTTTGGGAAAAATAAAGGCCCCTTTCTTTCCCCTTTGAGTGCTTGGAGGGCTCATTTCCCCCAACTTGACCCTCGCATTTAAGGATCAAAATAAAAACAAAGTTAGGGGGTGGCACCCCCCCGGACCCCCCGGGGTAAAAAACCCAAAACCCCCAAACCCCTTTTCCTTCCCAAAACCCCCCCAAAAGAGAGAAAAATGCGGGGAAAAAGGGGGAGCCCTTTGCGATTGTTTCAATGGAGACATCGGGTTGCGTCTGTTCACTTTCCCCAAATGTCCGGGGGAAAAACAAATCAGGACGTGACAGAGTAGGGTCCCAAGCACCCGTAGGGGCCCCTGGAGCAGGGCAAGGGGGGCAGAACCCCAAAGGGGTTTGCCCTCTGGCAATCTTTGTTTACCACTCCCCAAACGCTTGAAAATGAGGGCACACCCCCCAAACCAACCGGGAGCCCAAAGTTAAGTTCGGGTTTGACCAACTATCTGCGTTAAAAACCCCGATGTTTTGTATGTTTTTCCGGCCCCCAATTTAGACTTCTGGGTTTTCAAAATTGGACGGGGGGCCCGGGGTGTGCCCCCCTTAGGGGTGTTGTTCCCCAAAGCAGCCGGTCATATTGAGGGGCCCTTCCCCGCTGGGGGGGGGAGTTTTAAAGGAAAACGCATTGGCTTTCCACAGAAAGGGAGGTTTGACTTTCATCAAGATGAACAGGCTTTGGATTTTCTGATGTTGTTGGGGCCCCCCAAATTTTGCGAGGTCCCCCGTTATTTTGGGGCTACTTCACTTTTCCTCTTCAAACAGAAATGGCCCTCTTAAAAATTTTTTTTTAAAAATGTTATTTCTTATGCAATTTTTTTTTCTTTTTCCCCCAACGTTTTTTTTGCGGGTTTTTTGCGGGTTGGAGGGGGACTGTAAAAACAGAAAGGTTTCATGCCCACAGTTTTAAATTTACTCACTTTTTTTTTAGAAGTTTTGTTTTGTCGGGGGGGTTTTTTGAGGTCGGGTTGCTGTGAGTTTCCCAGTATTCTTATGGCCCTTTGGGAAAATTTGGGGCTTTTAAAAGGGGGCTTTTCTCCCTCCCCAATTTTTTAAATGGTGGATGAGAAGTCATATTTTTTTTTTTTTTGGGGGTTTCTGTAGCTGTGAGTTTACAGAATAATCAGGGGCCTTTTAAATTAAACAAAAAAATGGGGGGTTTTAAAAGTGGCTTTTCTCCCTCACAAATTTTTAACAGGGGTTGATAAGTCATTTTTATAATTTTTTGGGTCTTGCTGCTTTGAAACCCAGCATACTCCCAGGTCCTTTTAAAAAAAAAATGTTTTTCTAAGACATTTGTTCTTTCAAAGTAAAAGGGGAAAAGGGGTATGCTTTAAATTTTTTGGGGCATTTTGTTTTGGGAAAATTGAAAGCAAATATACAGGCCCTTTTAAATAAAAAAAATGTTGTTTCTAAATGACTTTTGGGTTTCCAAAATTTTTAGAGTGGTCAAGGGTGAGGTCCCTGTCGGGGAAACAGGAAAGGTGGGGAAAATTTTAAAATGGAAAATTATTGCAAAAAGGATGTTTTTGAAGATCTTTAAATAGCTATCAACCCTGTATTGAGACAACCCATTTAATACAATTAAAACAAACGAGAAACAAAGATGGTGGGATTCCCATCTTATTTTAAAAATGTGTTTTTAGAATTACAATATAAAAAACTTGCCTGTATCAAAATAAGCTGGTAAAAAAATTCCTTGCATTGTAAGGGAGTAAGAAAACTTTGACCAGATGTAGGTTATTCAGAGGAAATGGAGTATGGAGCACGACAGAGAACAGAGTACAGAGGACAATTTCCTCAGCACACGTTGGTAAACATAAGAAAAAGAATGCAAGAAAAAGGAACTTGGGGGGAAAGGAAGGTTAACCACCAGGTATTTTCAAGCTGAAGCTCAATTGGTCCTCACTTAAGAGGTGACAGCGCTACCCAAGGACAGGGAACTAGCTATATGTCAGTGAAAACTAAAATGGTTGGTTGAAAGATACTATTTCTGCACTTTTTAATCTCGTGGGGTCAGACAGGTTTAATAGGTTATTCTGCGGTAACAGGTGATATCAGTTAATGTAGATCCAACCTTAAAATGGTGGTTACAAAGATTCTTTTCGGCACTTTTTAAATGTGGGGGCGTCATGAGGTTGGGGCTCATGCTTGTGGCCATGACGGTATCGTAAATGTCAGTGAACTAAAATGGTGGTGAAAGACTCCTTTTTCGGCATTTTAAATCTGGGGGTCATGCAGGTTTGGCTCATGTGCGTTCCAGGACAGGTGTATTCAATGTCAGATTCAAGTTAACAATGAATGGTTCAAATATAACGTTCTGGCATCACTTTTAATTTGTGGGTTGATGAGGTTTAAGGGGCATGCTGTGGTACAAGCAGGGATAGTGAATTGGTGTGTGATTTTTCTGGGTTTTATAAATAACGAGTGTTGCCTCAGATGAAGAGTTCATATGACGTTGTGGATGTTTCAGCTTCCCAGCCCTGTTTGGATGTAAGAATGAAGGGGATGTAGCCTTTCATAGACTTTATGGTCATCGTCTATGACCATTACTATTACTATATTGTCGATGATGGTCGATATAGACATCAGACGATGTCGATGGCCAACGCATCGCTCAAACTAGTACGCAGTAAAAGCCCGTAAATCAGCTGAATTCATAACTGAAACTGCAAAAACAGATGAGGTAAGCATGAATCGATGTAGTGAGACAACCCTTTAACTCTTCTTTAACATTTAAGGTAGAAAGACTTTTTGCTTTGCATCATTCGTCATGCTGCATGACCTACATTCTTGAGATTTAGTTTAGAAAACAGATGTACCTGAACATTTTCATTCAGCAATTTGTGGTACTTATTAAGAATTTAATGTTTCTATCAATTGTCTGGAAAAGAATGTCCTGGACCCAGATTAGCGAAAACAGACCCACACTATGATACTATCACAACTGTGATTGTATAATGTTTTTATGCTAGAATGCAAGTTTTTTTTTTTTTTTTTTAACCAAAAAACTTTATTTTGGTCTCATCCATCTACAAGATATGTTCTAATAGCCTACTGGCTTGTTCAGTTGATCTTTAGCAAACTGTGGTTGGGCAGCAATGTTCATTTAGGAGAATAGCGGCCTTCTCTTTGCAGTCTTGCCATACACATCATTGTTCCTCAGTGTCCTGATGACAGATGTATGAACATTAACATTAGCTAATGTAGGAAAGGCCTTTAGTTACTTAGAGGTTAACTTGGGTTCCTTTATGGTCTTGCCAACAATTATACACCGGTCTCTTGATGCTATCTTTGTTGGTTGAGCTTTCTTGGGGAAGGTAACAATAGTCTTGAATCTTCGCCAAATGTACACAAACTGTCTGACTGTGGATTGGTGGATTATAAACTCCTTTGAGATGACTTTTGTCCTGAGACCCTCAGAAATCCTCTTTGTTTGTGCCATGATACACTTCCAATGATGTGTAATGTACAGATTAGACTTTACTAGACACCTGTTTTTTCACCCCTTCCCATCTCTGGGTAATACATTTTTGGCTCTTCATTTTTTTTCCTCCATACTTCCAAAAGTAACCATTAACTTTTTTATTTCTTCATCTACATAGACATATGAAGGCTTGTTTTTTGCAGAGATTAACTTTTTATTGGTGCCATGGAAAAGTAGTCAGTGTACAGCTTTTTTAACAGTGTAAATGTGGTGTGTTAAAAGGTCTCAGGTGTAAATGGGGAGCATGTGTGTTTAAATTTGGTGTTAATGCTCTCACACTCTCTCAAACTGGTCACTGGAAGTTCAAAATGGCACCTCATGGCAAAGAAATGTCTGAGAATCTGAGAAAGACACACTGCATAAATTTGTCTGCAAGGCTGTTGTCCCAAAAGGAAGCCTCTTCTAAAGAAGATACACAGGAAAGACCTCAAATAGTTTGCTGAAGACAACAAAACTAAGGACATGGATTACTGGAACCATGTCCTATGGTCTGATGAGACCAAGATAAACCTATTTGGTTCAGATGGTGTCAAGCGTGTGTGGCGCCACCAAGTGAGAAGTACATACACTCACCGGCCACTTTATTAGGTACACCATGCTAGTAACGGGTTGGACCCCCTTTTGCCTTCAGAACTGCCTCAATTCTTCGTGGCATAGATTCAAAAAAGGTGTTGCAACGATGCTCAATTGGTTTCCAAGGGGCACAAAGAGTGCCAAGAAATATTCCCCACACCATGACACCACCACCACCAGCTGAACGTTGATACAAGGCAGGATGGATCCATGCTTTCATGTTGTTGACGCCAAATTCTGACCCTACCTCCCAATGTCGCAGCAGAAATCGAGATCATCAGGGCCAGGCACGTTTTTCCAATCTTCTACTGTTCAATTTCGATGAGCTTGGGCAAATTGGAGCTCAGTTTCCTGTTTTAGCTGAAAGGAGTGGCCACCGGTTTTGGTCTTCTGCTGCTGTAGCCATCTGCCCCAAAGTTCGCCGTCTGTGCGTTCAGAGATGGTTTCTGCCTACCTTGGTTGTAACGGGTGGCTTTTGAGTCACTGTTGCCTTTCTATCAGCTGAACCAGTCGCCCATTCTCCCTTTGACCTCTGGCATCAACAAGGCATTTCCCCCCACAGGATGCCGCTCACTGGATGTTTTTTCTTTTTGGACCTTTTTCTGTAAAACCTAGAGATGGTTGTGCGTGAAATCCAGGGATCGCAGGGTTTCTGAAATACTCAGACCAGCTTTTTGGCACCAAACAACCATGCACGTTCAAGGCACTCAAATCACCTTTCTTCCCCATACTGATGCTCGGTTTTGAACTGCAGGAGATTGTCTTGACCATGTCTACATGCCTAAATGCACTGAGTTGCCCCCATGTGATTGGCTGATTAGAAATTAAGTGTTAACGAGCAGTTGGACAGGTGTACCTAATAAAGTGGCCGGTGAGTGTAGACAAGTGTGCCTTGTCTACAGTCAAGCATGGTGGTGGGAATGTCATCGTTTGAGGCTGCATAAGTGCTGTTGAGTGTGGGAAGCTACAGCTCATTAAAGGGCACCATGAATGCCAAAAATGTACTGTGACTTTCGAAGGAGAGTATGAATCCCTCCCTTAGGAAATTGGGCCGCAGGGCAGTATTCCAACATAATAATGAAACCAAACACAACTCCAAGACGGATATTGCCTTGCTAAAGAAAATGAGGGTAAAGGTGCTGGACTGGCCAAGTATGTGGGGCATCCTCAAATGGAAGGTGGATGAGTGAAAGTTCTCTAACATCCACCAGCAATGTGATGTCTAATGGAGGAGTGGAAGAGGATTCCAGTGGCTGTAATCTGTGAAGCTCTTGTGAAAACCATGCCCAAAAGAGTTAAAGGGAGTGCTGGAAATAATTGGTGGACACAAAAAATATAAAACCCTTTGGGGACAATTTGTCCATTTCACTTAGGGTATATTTTATTTTTGTTGCCCAAAAGAAAACTGGGTGACTGTTTGGTGAGGGATACCAAATTCACACTGTTATACAAGCAGTACACTGATACTTTATATTAATTTAAAGGGTCATATCTCAGTGATGTCGCATGAAAAGATGTGATACAATATTTTCAAAAATGTGATATTATATATTATTATATATATTTTATATATATATATATATATATATATATTATATATATATATATATATATATATATATAGTGATTGTGACAGGCGGATTTTGTGGAGGGAAGATATATTTCCCGAATGTTCCCCTATGCGGTTTTGGGGGAGATGTGGATGTAGTGTCACCAAAAAGGCCTGGTCTAGTAAAGGAAAGGGCCCGCAGTTTGTGTGTTAGTAACATATTTCTGCATGTCTTAGTATAACAGTATAAACAGTTAAAATCTGCTTGTCTAGTTTGGGCCTTTTCCCGGGAAGTGGTCAGGGGAAAAGGGGGGGGGCCACCCCCCACGCACCAGGTGGGCTAGTATCGGGCTTTAAAGCGGCCTCAGGCCTGTGTGTGGTTCTGCTGTATACTTGTCCCCTCAGAAGAAAGATATTGTAAAAAATCCCCTTGCTGTGGACGGCTGTGTTAAAGGGGTGTTCACTACATTGATTCATTTTTACCCGTTGTTTTCTTTTTTTCATTTGAATTCAAGGGTTTTGGGTTTATGATTATGGGCTGCAGTGAACCCAAAGGTCGTAGATAGAACCCCAGGCTGGAACCCTTATGATAAATCAACGGTCTGTACTTAGTGCCCTGAGGGTGTGAGCCATACAAGGGGGATATATCAAAATTGGTAGGACATGTTTTGGACATTATTGCCATGATTTGTTTTTGAAGATATTTAACATTAAATCAATCCTTGTAGTGAGATGCCCCCTTTAAGTCTAGTGGGTTTTTTCCCCTGTCTGTAAGTGCTCAGCCGAGGAGGTTTTTTTTCTATTAGCCTGAAGTTAAGGCTGTTTTGTTTTCTGTTTTGGCACCTGCTAAATAATTAAGCCAGGAAACTTAAGAGTCTTGGTGTCACTATCTTGACTGCTCTGAAGCCACACGCTGCCTGCCGATTACATTATATATATAGTATATATAGTTATATATATATATAACTTTATATATATCTTTATATATACATATAGTTTTATTATATATATATACCACATATATACACACATATATACACACACACACGGTAAACCAGAACAGGGATACTCTGGGTTTTTAAATAATTTAGCTAAGAGCGGAAACAATGAAATGGCATTAACTCTAATTAAACATTCGCACAGTGTTTGTTATCACCGATATGTGTACAGTTATCATAATTCCTATGATGACCACACCAATGATTGATGATCACTTAGAAGGATTTGCAGGTATAAATTGAGCCGTTTTATTTTGAGTCAGTAAGTGTTGGGTTAGTTGGCACATTGGTACAAGCACTCTCAGCAGTGAATAGGCTAATACTTTTTTTTTTCTTATTAAGTGGCTTTGTTACTGTGCTGTATGGCACCACAAGAGGGTATCACTGTTCCAGCGCTCTGACAGCTTGGCTTGATGTTTTTAATTTTAGAACATGAGATAAAGAGGTTTCTATATTTATATTTCAAAACATATATATTATATATATTTATATATATATATATTATATTATATATATAACTCATTGAGAAATAAAGGGTTACACATCTAGATAGAAATGTTGAATACTTGCTTTGATATACTCAGCCAAGCAGTTTTGTCTTAGGTGATATGATTTAGGCTTGGTCTGATTGACCCGTAAGGGCCACATGTATGAAAAAAATGCATAGGTCTAATACTCACTTTTTGCACCATAGTAACCTCATGGGCAACAAAGTTAAAGTTTAGACCTAAAAATGGTTTCAAACATGTTGGCCCTATGAGAGCGAATGTGATGAAACAGTCGTGCCAACAGTTTTCTGGTGTATGTTGAGCCAAAATGAATGTATGAATAGGTCCCCTCCAAACTTTGGCTTGATAAGTGCCTTAGTAATGCACCAAAGACACTTTTTAATGTGCCAAAAATTAATTACCTTCTGGGGGTGTCGCACCACATTCTTAGAAATAAACACATTTATGATTTTTTGACGACAAAATCTAGGTGCAAGAACAGTTAGAACACATTGCCAGAACAAGTTACAAGGTGGTGCCTGAGCCAGACTTGTTGTTTTTGGCACTAGACTGCTCGCTGTAAGTTATGAACCTGCAGATGAACAGGTTTCATACATTCTGGCGGTTTCTATACTGCCTTAAAATCTACGTATTTAGACTGGCCTTTCAGCGCCAATTTGTTCATTCCATGTCGCCCTATGCCTTAACACACAAGGATGCAAAAAATGCTTACCCCACTGACCTCTAAAAAGGGTCTCAGAGGCTACTTTTGGATAGTATGCCTCTTAGTGACATTTTTTAACTGCTAGGCATACCTCTAGGACGTACTCAAAGACAGTTTGCTCAGTAAAACTTTGAGAGGGAGCACATAATTGGACCGAGAGAGGCAAGCTGGACGTTTCGACAAAGGTCTTTCATTTCGGGCTGATCGACGAGCTGTTAGGGTGTGTTCAGATAGCTGTGGTTTGTAAGGGCAAGGCACACATGCGAACAGGCTTAGAAGGGCCAGACAGAATTACTGATAGTGAGGATCATTTCTTTATGATGAACAAGTGGCTATGCGGGATAGGTGCACAAGAAAAACAGAAACCTCGCAGTTTCCCTTGTACACTTTCCAATACTGAGGTGGCCTTTTCATTTTAAATCTCTTTCTCTGCCCAGGCCATTTCCAGGTGCTTAACAGAATGAAATTTGGTGCCACATCACCCATTACATGCACTGCCATTTGTAGCACGTCGCCATCACCTTCCTTTGCAGTGGCGTCATCTATAAAAAAAACTAGACTGCTGGATTGGAGATTATTGTCTAGCAAAGAAATACCAGTTTATATTTGGTAATCATCAACGGTGGTGTTAAGTGCGTTAGTGGCAGGTGGTGATAGTTGGGGTTTTAGGTACCTTTGGTTCGCTGTGTTGGTTGTGTGACGGCTTGGTTGAGGTTATTATGTGGCTGGAGGGCTAAGGGTTGCTGGCGGGAGTGCCCATTTGCTGGGATAGGGTCTTTCTGTGGCTTGTAGAATAGGTTGGTGGTTGGGGGTTGTGGTTGGTGGGGTTGGGGAGTTGGAAGTAGAACAATGAAATAGTGATTGCTTGGGGTAGGCGTAGAGATGAGGTGTTCGACCAGTAGTTGCAGAGACAGAAGATATAGAGAAGATGTTAGGAACAATCCTAGGAAGAGATTTGGCAATGTGGTTGCTGCCAGGAGGAGTAGGATTAAATGCAACGGAGGGGAGCAGAGGGAGAGTGAAAGTTAAGGTAAGTGTCAAATAGAGGGGAGGTCATGGAAGAAGAAGGTCGCTGGAAGGGTAGAAATAAAGGAGAAGATATAGATCGGTGGGTGGGACTATGAGGTGTCAGAGCATGGGTAGAGTTAGGGCTGACCTAAGTGAGACAAGCGAGTTTAGGATATCATATATAGTAGAAGGATAAGTGCCAGAGGAGAGCTATGCAGGGTGAAGGGGATGTGGGAGTCGCTGAGTGAGGTGGGACTAAGAAGGCATGTTGAAGGCCTGTGTAAACGTGCGTGGTCCCGCCAGAGGGGGCGGGGTAAGAATAGAAGAGGGAGTTGGATCAGTCAGAATCAGAGGGGTTTTGAGAGGTTAGAAGGCACGTCTGATGACCGGTCGGATGGATCAAGGTGTTATAAATCGTGTAGTGAGTAAGAGAGCAGCAAGACGAGGAGATACAGGAAAGATAGTCGTAAGGGAGGAGAGGGGGAGGAAGTGAATTGGAGAGACGGAGAATAGAACTAGTGTATGTGAACTGAGTTAAAACGGCAAGAGTCCGAGAGGATAGAGTTAAGACATGTCGAAGTCGCAAATTCGAGCGTGGAAATGAGGAGCTACAGAGGATTCAGCTCACTGGTGCAGATACCCTCTTCGGGAAGGTGTAGAGAAGTAGAGAGTTGAATGAGTTGTGGAGGAGAGAGAGAAGAGGTGAAGATGGAAGGGAAGTGAGTGCTAGGTATGAAGGAGGTAGAAGGTAATGAGATGTGGGGAGTGAAGGAGTTCGGAGTGAGAGGGGAGGAGGAGTAGGAGGAAAGAGAGTTGAGGTGGAGGGGAAGTGGATGAAGATGGGAGAGTGAGGTGTAGAGAAGTTTTCTGCGAGTTGATGTGTATTGGGGTGAGGGTGGGGAAGGAGTCGGAAGAGATGAGAGGTTGGGGATATGGTAGAATGAAGAGAGCGGGCAGGAGACGTGAAGTGAAAGAAGATCAGTCGGGTTCGATGAAAGAGGTTCTAGAGAGTATAGACTGAGGATCGTAGAGAGACGATCCGGATGGAGTGAGTTAGGAGCAGTCTATGTGGAGTGGGAAAGGGACGGGGCAGGGGAGAGTTGGAGAATGTCGATGAGGCTATTTTCGGTATGGCGGTGGTGGGTTGGATCTTGGAGTCTTTAGAAGGGGTATGGGTTATGTGAAGAAGAGTGGAGTGGGTGAAGAGTGCAGGATGAGACGGGAGGGTAAGGGAGCGAAGAGGGGAGGGCGAGAGTGAGTATTGGAGTGGAGAGTTATGGAGACGGAAGGGTAGTGAGAAAGGTGAAAGAGTAGTGTGGTGAGGGTTTGTAGTGCGGCAGGGGAGTGAGGGGAGAGAGGAGATGAGTCGGGAGGAGAAGGCGGGGGGAGGGTAGTGTAGGAGGAGGGGAGAGGAGACGGTAGTGAGGGGAGAGGGAAATTTTAGGAGCGTGCGGTTGGTGTAGACGGAAGGGGAGTGGGAGGAGTATGGAGCGCGAAGGAGGAGTGGAAGAGGGAGGGAGTAGCGAGAGAGAACGAGTGAGAGGTCAGAAGAAGTGAGATGAGTGAAGGAGAGGAGGGAGTATGAGCGTATGACGAGAGGGTCAGAGAGATTGACGGTGAGGTGCTGGTACTGGTGAGGAGTCGGTAGACATGTGAGAGAAGAAAAGGAGAGGAGTTAGATGGGAGTGGAGTCGAAGGAGGCGCAGTGGTAGGAGAGACGGTGAGGTCGTAGTTTAGAAGAGTCAAGTGGAGGACGAGGAGGAGCGAAGTGAGTGTGGAGACCGGAGGGATGGAGGAGGAGGCGTGTAGTGAGTATGGAGTGAGTGCTGGATGAATAAGAGGGGAAGAGACAAGGGAGTGGAGGGGTAGAAGGTTAGACGAATTTTCGCTAGATAAGGGGGGAGTCGTTGGAGGGTGATGGATAGCAAGAGGAGGGTGCGAGGAGGAGGGTTGGTGCGAGAGGAGGAGGAGGGAATGATGAAAGGGAGGAGATAGACAGTTGGTGGGGAGGAGGAGGAGGAGGTGGGAGGTGAAGGAGAGTGCGAGCTGAGTGTAGAGAGCACGAGAGATTAGAGTGGGCCGATAAATGGGAGATGGTGGGTTTGATGGTGAGTGAGGTGTCGGTGCTGGTTGGGAGTGGGGTTGATGGTGTGTGTGTTTGGGGTAGTGTTGTGGGCGGTGGTGGCGTTAGGGTTTTGTGGGGTGGGTGTTATGTTTGGCTCGGTGGGTACGATGTGGTGGGCAAAGTGAGGGGGTTTCGAGTGGAGTTTGTGGTGAAATGTTGTTTGATAGAGGGAGATTGACTGAAAGTGATCGGGAGAGGCCCATGTCATGAGGATGGAGAGATGGAAAGGGTGTGGATGTGCTGTTGTCGAGCTGGGGAGTAGGGGCCAGGGGATTAAAGTTTGTGAATGGGAAAGTTGGGAAGGAGGGATGGAGTTGGGGAGCGTAGTGATGGTGATAAGTGTAGGTCGTAGTGTTGTGAGTATAACCGAGTTGGAGGATGGGGGGGAGAGAGATAATGCGATGGAGGGAAGGGCGATTGGGGAAATGAAAGGGGACCGCCAGTGGATGAGTAGACGAAGAGTGAGGATTGGAGTTGAGGGGACGTTCCCGGAGGGACGGTGGAGTGCGAGAGGTATGGGAGGAAAGGGGTGTCGGTGTTGAGTTGAGAGTAAGTTGTAAGGGGGACGGATGTTATGATCGACACAGTGGGAGAGAAGTTGGGGGTTGGGGAGGCAAAAAACAGGGGGGATTCGGGTGGAGGAGGCAAAACCGATGAGTACGAGTGTAACGCGACTGGAGTGTAGTAGGGTTGAAGGAGAGGGGGAGGGGAGTGTGCGGTGACGAATGAGGGACAGTAAGGAGGGCTGTATGGGACCTGAACGTTCAAGATGGGACGTCGGAGGGTAGGTGTCGGTGGCGGAAGAGAGGAGACGTAGCGTGTGGGAGGGGAGCTGATGAGGGGGAGTACAGTCGGGGGGTGTGAAGATGACATGAGAAAGAGCGGGGAGTAGGAAGTATGATGGGGGGAGTTGAAGGATGTGGAGTAGGGAGGTGGAACGGTGGTGAGTAGGCGATAGAGTATGGGGAGGGGATCGGAGAGGTGAAGAGGTGAGAGAGTACGAGGGTAAGGCTGTGAAGTGAGAGAGAAGAGTAGGGGAGTCGAGTAAAGTGGAGGAGAGCGGTGTAGGGATAAGTATTGAGGGGAGACAGCTTGTGAAGTGAGTACGACGGAGGAGAGAGAGAGAGAGGACCCGTAGAGTGAGTGTACGAAGGAGTGTAGGAAGCATGGAATCGCAAGAGAGGAATGGAGTAGAGTACGTGATCGTAGGTGCATGATTGATGTAGGGAGAGAGGAAAGAAGATGGAAGGTGGGAGGGATGTACGAGGTGGGTCGCTGTAAGTACGTGATTGGTATGAGGGGGTGGAAGTTGAGCTGGTGTGTTGGAGGAGAGGGTTGGGAGAGTGGTGTAAGTGAGTCACCTGTGGGGGAGCGAGTGTAGGTACGAGTGGGGCAGATGGTGAGAGTGTTAAGAGGTGGGGGCGAGGGGGGGAGCGAGGGTGGGGGTGGTGTGGATAGAAGCGAGGGGTAGTGGATGGTGTGATCGTAGTTAGGTCGATGTTGGGGAGGAGGGCGAGTTGGAGCGGAGAGGTGTGGCTGAGGAGGATGATGGAAGTGTCGAGGGAGTGTGAGGAGGGAGAGGCGTGTGTAGTCTAGTTGATTGTATTAGGGTGGACGAAGGTGATAGATGTGGTATGAGTACATGTAGGGGTGAGGGCGTGGAGTGTGGAGTGGGAGTGTGGAGAGTGACGAAGGTGGCTCGAGGTGACGTGGTGTGAGGGCGCAGATTCGGCAGTTAACTTGTTGAACCGCAATGTCGTGTAGGAGGAGTAGTGGCGGGGTGAGTCAGAGGGAGAGTGGGAGTATGGACGTGACAATGAGTACGAGAGGGGAAGTGGACTGGTAGTCTGAGGCAGGTGTGAGTGATAGGAGATGAGGGAGTGGAAGTGGGAATGGGCAAAACCAGGGAGTGGGTAGTGCTTTGCATTGGAGCTGATGGAGGGTGGGAGATGTAGAGGCGTAGGTAATAATATGATGGATGGGGAAAAAATGAGCGAAAGTAGCGGAAGGAGGGGTTGATGATGAGTTGTGAGGGCTGGAGATGAGGAGAGGAGAGGGGAGAGTTAAGTGGAAAGAGAGTGGAGGAGGGGCGAGTGAGTGGGAGCGAGGGTGTGGAGAGGGATGAGAGGAGTGTAGGTTGAGTGAAGAGGAAAGTGGTGGTAAGGGAGGGGTGTGGCACGAGATTGTAGAAGTAGGAAAGGATGTATGTATGAGGTGTGAAAGTGAGAGGGAGTGGACGGGGAGGAGTAGCAAGGGGAGAAGTCGGTAGGGAAGGACTGGGAGAGGGGTGGAAGAGGGAGGGAGGGGGATGAAGGTGAGAGGGGGGGTTAGTAGCAGAGTAGGATGTTTAAGAATTAGATGATAGAGGTGCCGGGAAAGGTGGAGAAGAGGAGGGGTATAGTTGTGGAAGAGAGTGGATTAGAGTGACTTGGAGAGAGAGGATATATGGGGGAGGGAGAATGTGAAGAGGTATAGTAAAGTGAGGCGAGAGGCAGGCATATGAAGTGTGAGGAGGCAGTTGGATGGAGTTGGAGTAGAGGGGGATGGGAAAGTAGGCGAGAGAGGAGGAGTCGACGAGCAGTCAGGTTGAGTGACGAGGGAGGGAGAAGACGGGCATGTCTAGTAGAGGATGAAAGGAGGGAGGGAGGAGGTATAGAGTTGTCGAGTGGAACGGAGGGAGGGAAGGTTGTAAGGGTGAGAGAACCACGACTTGGAGGGGAGAACGACGAGGCTGAGAGAAGTGTGAACGGTCTGGAGGTGGGCTGTGTGTAATGTAAAAAGAGTTGAGTGGATAGTATGTTGGTAGACGCCCGGGAGGAGGAAGAAGGAGGTAGAGGAGGACTGAGAAGGGGATGAGCGAAGGTTGGAAGGTGAAGGAGGGAGGAGAGTTGAGTAAGAGGGTGGATGGAGTAATGGTGTGCTGATCGTAGCATGGGACATGAGTGATGGCTGGAGTACGGAACTGACGAGTGTGAGAGGTTGGAGTGTGGTAGTGGGGGAGAGAGAGAGGGAGGGACGAGGTGAGTTGAGTGCAAGTAGAGAGAGAGCGATGTAGATGTAGGAGGAGTATGAGGAGTATGTAAGTGTACAGAGATGGAGTGTGTTAGGGGAGTGAGGAAATGACGGTGATGGGAAGAGAAGAGAATGGAGGAGTACAGGGAGGTGAATGAGGAGAGGATGGGGTGGGAGCACAGGTAAACTTAGGATAAGGGAGTAGGGGGAAGGTTGAACGAGAATGAGGAGATGTATGGGAACGGGAGGGGTGGAAAGGAGTGTGATAGGAGGGTAGTGAGGAGAGGTAAGGGAGAGGATTGAAGTGAGAGAGAAGGAAGATGGAAGCTGGGAAAGAGCGTGAGGTGTCAGAGTTTGAGGATGAGCGGAGGAAAGTTGGAGGGTGGAAGGGGAGGGCAGGGGAGAGAAGTATTATGACGACAGAAGTGTTGGTGAGTGAGTGAGGGACTGGGAGCAAGAGGGAGCAGCGAGCTCTGAAGGTAGATCCGAAGTGAGGATGTGAGAGGTAGTTTTTGAAGAGTAGGGGCGAGAATGGAGAGGAGATGGACGGTAGGAGAGTGATGGAGCTGAGTAAGATTGGACTAGAGAGTGGGGCAGTATGAGGATGAAGACTGAAGGAGATTGAGTGGAGGAGGAGTGGAATCGGTAGGGGAGTTAGAGTGAGGGATCACTTAGGAGATAGTGTGACAGTTGTATGGTGGGGAGTGGGTGAAGGGGTGGAGGTTTGGGAGGTGAGGGGTGTGAGAGGGTGTGTTTGAGTGGGGAGCGTTCGTTTGTTGTGTAGGGTGGGTGTAGAGAGTGTTGGTGTTGATGTGTCGAGTGGGTGTGGAGAAGCAGTGGTTGTTGCATGGAAGTGGGGAGAGGAGTGTTGTTATGTAGGGGTGTGGGAGTGGTTTGGAGGGCTGGAGTCCTGAGTAGTGAATGAAGTTAAGAGAGGGGGAGGGTGGCCCAGAGTGTAGGGACCCCCCCCGGAGGAGAAGTCTCGGACATGAGGGAGAGTAGTTGGTAGAGGCGAGAGGGGTGAGGAGGGTGGAGGGGAAGTGGTGGCAGGTGAGACAGGGAGGGATGTTGGATAGGAAGTAGCTGAGTGTGTGGCGGTGAGCGGACGAGAAGGGAGTGGTGGGATGGGGAGGAGAGTGAGGTAGAGGAGGCGTGGGTGGGAGGACGGTGAGGATGGTGTGAGTTGAGTATGAAGAAGTGGTAGAGAAGGTGAGAGGATTAGGTGGGGGAGGGTAGGTGATGAGGAGTGGTGCTGTTTTGAGTGAGGAGAAGGAATCAGGAGTATTAGGGGGAGACGAGGTGAGGAGGGAGGAGAGAAGGGCGGTGAGGGGTATGACAAGGGTGTGAGAGTGAGTATGGAGTCGATGTTCGGTTGAGTGTGTGAGTGTGAGAGAGTGTGTTGAGGAGAGGAGTAGAGAGCCGCAGCATGAAAGGAGAGGGGTGGAAGTGGGTGAGAAAGAAGTGAGAGTTAGGATGAGAAGAGAGGTGAACGTAAGGTGGAGTGACACTCGAAATGAAGGAGAGAGTGAGGCGGGAGGACAAGGCGATGAACGGGATAGAGCGGAGTTAAAGGAAATGGAGGGTAGGAAGTACCGATGCTGAGAGGATGAAAGTTGTCGATAGCGCGAGAGGGAGCAGTGGAGAAGGGGGCGGCACAGGAGGGAGAAGGAAGGCATGGATGAGTTTAAGTGGGAGAGTGTACGAGTGTAAGTGTGATAGAGTCTGAGTAGTCTATGAGGAGGCGAGGAGTGGAGGTGGAACCGATTTCGTGACGTGAGTGTGCAGTATGAAGGTCTTGTGGTGAAATACTTCTCTCCTGGGGGCCCTTGCATGTGGGACAAAACACACTCCCAAAATGTAAGTCATCTGGGGAGCCATAGGGTATGATGTTGATCACCCCTAGTAGTGATACAGGGGGACTTTAATAGCTCAGCAAAATGTGCATGACATCCTGCGGCCACATGTGTTGACACGTTTTCACCTGGCATTTTTTACACAGCAATGGTTTCCCAGGAGTGTCTCCACCAGATTGCATTACTTCCTTTGCCGTTCAGTTTTCTAATTAGCCATAACTGAGTATATATGAGACTAGGTAGGATGCTATTTTAACGTACGGCCCTGGAGGCAGTAGAGGAGAGGATGGGAGGAATAGTTAGAGGCCCTTGTCACATTGACTATCACTCACCATACCTCTCATGCCTGTCCTGGCACGTAGTCACAGTAAAATGTAGGACCTGCAACTTGGTGTAGAGATGTTATTCCTAACCCCAAGGGCATGGAGTATGTTTGTGGTTTAGTACTCCTGTATGGAGGTGTGTGGAGGCACCCATGATGTAATGCAGGAAGCAGGAGAGCAGACAGAGTGAACGGTGAAAGACATGTGACTTGTCCTTTATTTACCAGCAAGTAGATAAACATAGCATTCCTCTTTCCAATAGTTACACAGTCCTTTTTTAGCATATAGCAGCTAGCAGTCCCATGTAATAAAGTCCCTTATTTGGATGCAGATTAGACTACAAGAAGCTTTCTTAACTCCAGGAGAACTGACATCCTAGCTCCTATCTTCCAGCTTAGGCTACAAGGGGATAACTGAGTGACCCCAGGAGAACTGGATGTGGGTTAGATGAGCCAGGCCAGAAACAAAACACTAGACATCATGTGTGTACCTGTTACATGGTAATCTCCACACACCACTAGGTAGCAATTCACTCCATAAAAGTCCATGTGTTCTTGCAGGAATCCATGGCTGGAAAATATAGCTTTCTACTGGACCTGTCAACTGACGTCTGGCCGGTACCCAGGCTTCATGGGTTAAGTCACACCCTCCATCCCTGACTCAGGCTTATATTCTTTGGACTGGAGACAAGACACTGAACTTGTCCGCTACTCTCATAGATCACCACACTATCCATTACACTAAGGCCCATTTCTAACTTCTGTTTGCACTTTCCTACCTACCTACCTATCTACCGCTCTCAACTGGTTTCCATAGTAACTCCTGAACTTAGATGCATAGATGAAACACTCACATCACAAAACAGTTCTGTCAGAATGACTTAGCAGATCTTTATCTCTCATAGTGCACCTAACTTCAGTATTCACAGACATAATACAGTTTAAGGTTCCTACCAAATGTTCACCATCTACTCTTAGGGACAAACTTTACAAAGGAAGACAGTAAACCCAAAGCATGACACTTAAGTACAGACATGTCATCATTATTATCCTAATAAGCTCATACAGAGATCATATTCCCCATCTCATACAGTGATTCATATCATCCTTCAGGAACGGCCATAATAGAAAGAAGGATACATGAACAAAGCATGGCCTTTGCGTATATACAGATAGTCATCATCATTATGACAATATAAAATAACATCTTTTCTCACTTTAGTGCATTAACTCTAGTTCAGCATATAATTAACCTGTAATGTCAATAAAGGGTTAACCTGGGCAGAAAGGGTTAAATCCTGTACATTACACTATGTTTGTCAACCTACAATTGTGTACACTCTACAGGTTCAACTACCATAAACAAATGTGTTGAAGGATGCCATATGTAACCTGTATATCTCCATGCCCAACTGTATCTTATCTTGTATTCAGACTAGAGGTGACCCAACAGGGTACTATAGCCTCTTTTCAATTGTATAGTTTTCTCCATTAAACTTATCCTTTTGCTATAATATTGTGATCACTTACATATATCATTATATAACATTCATTCCTTCTACTCCTTTTTTAGAAATTTTTTTGTTATCAGTGAACGTACTGTATATGTTAGGACAAAGATGGTTCATTGTTGTGTAGTGTAAATCTGTCCCTGTTCAGTTCAATTTTCGATCAACTGAACTTTTAACATTCCAAGACTGATTTTTTTTTTTTACTCTGTCTCTATTCTTGCCATAACCGTAACTCAACTCTTGCCATAACCCTAACCGTACCCCTAAACTGAGTTTAGGGTAAGTGTTTTTTGGCCTTTTAAGGTTAAAGGGGTTTTCTCACCATGAAGTTTCACAGAGCCACAGCCAGCTACAGACTCACACTTCCTGGTTAAGCTGTGGGCGGGTCTATAACAGTGATTGACATATCATCTCTGCTTTTTCTAGCTATTCCTGTTATAGTGACATGATTGCAGGAAATTTAGAAAGTGTTCTATACAAGGCTGCAGAGCTCTAAAGAGAAAAGCTTCTTATTTATTTAAGTAAATAATGTCCATTGCTGGAGATACGATGTTGCAGGAGCTGACAGGTGAATCACCATGGATCATGGACAGAATAACTAATAATAACAATCTTTATTTATATAGCACCTACATATTCTACAGCACTTTACATTTGGAGGGTATAAATAAAGACAAAAAGACAGACTTTATACATGAAAATTTTTTCAGTGAACAAAAGGGTGTGAGGATCCTTTGCAAGAGTTTACAATTATTAGGGTTTTGGTATTAGAAGGGGAGAATGCTAGGTTTTCATGGTCCAGCCCTGTTACATAAATATGGGGTGGTTTGCATAAAAATGATAACCGCCACCTGCATACATCATATACAGATAATTTGCTGAAAATGTAGTGAGTTTAAAGAAAAGTGTGCACTAAGAGTGGGGGGGTTGCAAAATTGGGATTTTGGTAGGACAGACGAGAAGGGGTATTCTCAGGCCCTCTTTAAAGGGGGATGCTGTGCCTATTTCCCACGGTAAAAATCTTGAAGAGGGCATGGGAGGTTTGGATTATTGAGGAATTAATCTGAAACCATCAGTCCTTTATATGGTCTTTTAGTTTTTTCTCCAATGGAAATAAAAAACTGAGGCTATTTAAGAAACCCGGGGCTCATTCATTCTTTTATTACATTGCTTTCTCAACAATTCGGGGATCTTCTCCCGGTTTAACGGTGTAAACATTGATTAATTTTCACGACAAGGGTTTGAGGCTTAGTATAGCGGCTGGGAAAAAAAAAATAACCCCGGCTGCTGCATTCAGGGCGTTTGGAGAGGGGAGGTTTTCGAGAGGGAGACCCATAAGCAGGGAAATTTCAGTAGTCAAAACGATGTGGTAAGTCCCGAGCATAATTTTTTATGAAAAAGTCGCAGAAGGTTTGACTTTTTCCCCCAAATGTTCACCACCTGAAACTCGCTGCAGAAAGGGTCTGAGGCATGTGCCCCGGCTGCCGGGGGCCTGACTCTGGGGTGCGGGGTTGGGGAATGGTGCCAATTTAT
>JAODAL010057746.1:0-22491 GCA_025379985.1 Phyllomedusa bahiana | reverse complement strand
GGGGGCGGGCCCACCCCCCCCCCTTTTGCGATCTGCCCCGGGGCCGGGGCGGCCACACCCCCCCCCCCCCCCCCCCCCCCCTGCGATCTGCGTTTTTTCCTTTTTTATTAAAAGAAGCCAAATTCTTTAACTTTAACCCCCGTTGGGTATGTCCTGGTGGTGTTAAGGAGGGGGGGGGGCCCGCCTGCCCGTGCTTTACCCTTTAATGCCCCGGAAAAGTGGTGAAGGGCCCTGGTGGACTCAAGTTAAAGTAAAAAAAAATTTTTAAAGTATAAAAAAAATTTTAAAAAGTTCACCCCCTTTTCCCATTTTTTAAATAAAAGTTCCCCCATTTTTGGATGCCGCGTCGGGAAAAAAGTCCGTCTTTAAAATATAACCTCATTTTTTCCGTCCCTGAACACGGGAGAAAAAAAATTTCCCCAAACCCCAAAATTGCGGGTTTTTTTTGGGTATTTCAGTCCCAAAAAATTTTGGGAATAAAAGTGATCAAAAAAGTCGCAATGGTAGCGATAAAAGTTTTCTTCAGCCCGCAAAAATGCCGCCTCACGACATCCGTAGGTTTTTTAAAAAAAAATTTACGGCACACAAAAATCCCCCCCGCAAATTTCATAAATAGAAAATGTTTTGAATTTTTTTACGCCACCAAAACGTAACGGAAACCCTACATGTTTGGTATCACCGAATGCAAATCAAGCTGTAGAATACAGAGAACACATCATATTTACTGAAGATTGAACGCCGCAAAAACAAAACTCCCGCAAACATGGCGCAGGTACATTTTTTCACATTTTTTCCCCATTGAATTTTTTTATGCAGTTTTCAAATTTTTTCTTGGTAATAGAGTAACATGGAAAGTGCATCTTTCCGCAAAATAAAAACCCCCCCTATGTTTTGTAGGGAAAATAAAACGTTAGGTTTTGGAAGGGAGGGGGAAAAAAGAAAGCAAAAAATTTTTTTCTTTGGAGGGATTAAGGGGTTAAAAGGGTTTTTGGCCCTTTTAGCATTGATGGCTTATCGATCGGATTTGCCATATCTCAGGTTGGGTTTCCCGCCTCTGGACCCCCACCTATCCCAAAACGGGCCCTAAAGTCCCCTTCGAATGGGAAAAGGGGCACGGGCGCGGCCCCTCTCCTTTTATTTCCATGCGAATTTCGGGTACAGCCGGGTGATAGACTTCTCCATTCAGGATGTAGTTTTTTGGGGGTGTTCTTCGGGGGGAGTCCGTGCCTATTTTGTTTTTTTAATGGGCCCAAATCCGAACCCCCCAAAAAATATAATAAAATGGTAATTATTCGATGCGTTCAAGGAAAAACAAGGGTATTGGGTCCGGCCAGTGCTACTGCTCCCTATTTCACCTCATCACTGAGGGTGTAATTGATGCATGGGCAGGCAAAGCGCTGCCACAGGAGAAAAGGTTCTGCCCCATGGCAAAATTTTTCACCCTTTCAAAAGTAGAAGATCATCCATTAAGACCGTGTGACTGGGCAATTCCTTTATCCCTGACATTGTTAGAGATGTTGCCCCTGTGGTCACCGCTTTGCCCCAACCCAAGTTAGTGTAGAGAGGCCGTTCTTTTGCCTGGAAAAAATTGAGATCAGATGTGAGGTCATGTATGCAGGATCTGATGGAGGCAATACTATTTCTCAGAACAAATCCTAAAATTTTCCCTGCAGTGTTTTGCATATTTACAATTTTTTGTGTCCTAAAGTCGTATCCAATAAATATATTTTACACTAACAAGCAAAATGCTAACAATGTTTTGAACTAGTGACTTTCAGGTTCCATATCTCTCCATCCACTACAGCTTTGTGCATGAGGCTCCTGTAATTTTATACACAGTCATCTTACCGATCTTATACATAAATTTGACTTGCAAATATTAGCTTAGTAATGCAGTTACAGGAAAGAATCTGCAGAGTTACTGTTTTGCTCCAAAAAATCAAAATGTTAGTTTTTATTATTGTGTTAGTATTTGGAAAATCCACCTTTGGTTTTCAGCTCTGCTTGAATCCTTCTGGGCTGTGGATCAGATTCAAGCATATCTTGACCAAAATCTGATCCCAGGTCTCTTCTACACATTCCCAATGTTGGTGCAGTCTGGACTTGGGTACAAATACAGGTTTTTCTTAAACTCTACCCACAAGTGTTCAAAAGATCAAAACATTGTTACCCTTTTGCTTGTCAGTGTCTGTTCTACCTAAATAGCTTGATTATTGTATCATAAGGTGATAAACAGCCTGATGGGACCATTTTACCACAGTAAAGTTATCACTTAAACATGCGCCATGTATGAGGGAGGCAGGAGTAAGAGTTTTGGGAAACTGAGGAGACGGGGCATTGGCTTGCTGGCTCCTCATCCCTGGTTCTATAGAGAGGTGTGAGACCTGCAGCTCTCTGGCATCGATGGTATGTCCTATCAATATTCTGTAAGATGCTGGAGTTTTAGAGCATTGACCCCTCAAATGTTATTCATGAGCAGGTGTTAGCTCAACCCACCAAATGCTAGCCCCACCCACTGACAGTTATTCACTTGTTTCTACCTATTCAAAGTAATAGGTTTATCAGTTGGTGGGTGGGGCTATCCTCAGATAGGCGGGGTTTGAAAAAAACTGACCCTTTGAATGACTTTTCTGGCTGGAAACTGCAGATTTGAGCATTAAATACACGAAAACTGCTGCATCTTACAGAATAAGGGGCACAGTGCTGGGAACAGCAGGTCTGACACTACCTTGTGCTGCTCTCAGCCAGGAAGGCATAATCTGTGTGACAGGTTCTCTTTAATGGCCGGTGACTGAAAATCAAAGCAAAACTGGCTCATCCCTCGTAGCAATCAATCACAGCACAGCTTTCATTTTAAAGAGCCAAATGTGCAATGTGCTTACATAGTGGGACATAAGACCGCAACATCGAAGAAAGAAAAAACTTTGTGTGCATTGAAATTTGCAGGACGGGGTCCGTGGTGATGGCAAAAACTCTCAGAATAAGTTTGGTAGAAACTGCATTTCGTGTCGGGTGAAGCAATTGGAAACCACCTGGTGTTTATGTCATGGGAAAGGTTCAGGCGGCCCAAAAACTTCGAAAGAGACTGTGACCATCGTTCGAGACGTGGAGGAGCGGAGTATGGAACTGCTGGGGCTACCAACCTGCCGTATGTTACTAAAGTACAGGCAGTCCTCAACTTACACCGTTCTGATGACATCCCCTAGTTACAAACAGGGCTGTGGAGTCGGCAAGCCAAAGCCGCAACCTTGACTCCGACTCCTCAATTTCCCAAACCTCCGACTCCTGACTCCCTCATACACGGCGCATGTTTAAGTGATAACTTTACTGTAGTAAAATGGTCACTCCGGTGTTTATCACTTTTGATACAATAATCAAGCTATTTGGGTAGAACAGACACTGACAAGCAAAAGGGTAACAATGTTTTGATCTTTTAAACACTTGTGGGTAGAGTTGAAGAGTCCAGTCTGCACCAATATTGGGAATTTGTAGAAGAGACCTGGGATCAGATTTTGGTCAAGACATGCTTGAATCTGATTCAGACCCCAGAAGGGTTTTCAGGCAGTATTGAAAACCAAAGGGTTTTTACCAAATACTAACAAAATAATAAAAATTAACACTTTGATTTTTAGGAGCAAAACTGTAACTAAGCAGATGCTAAATACTTGCAAGTCAGATTTATGTATAAGATCGGTAAGATGACTGTATATAAAATGACAGTACTCTCATATACAAAGCTGTAGTGGATGGAGAGATATGGAGCCTGAAAGTCACAAGTTCAAAACATTGTTACCCTTTTGCTTGTCAGTGTAAAATATATTATTGGACATGACTTTATGACACAAAAAAATTTTTAAATATGCACAACACTGCAGGAACATTTGTGGAGTCTCAGAATTTGTTCTGAGAAAATAGTATTGCCTCCATCAGATCCTGCATACATGACCTCACATCTGATCTCATTATTTTCCCGGCTAGAGAAAAGGCCTCTCTACACTAACTTTGGGTTGGGGGCCCCAAAACGGTGACAACAGGGGAACATCTCTAACAATGTCAGGGTTTTAAGGAATTGCCTCAGCCACAGTCAGTATTGATGAATGGTTGATTTTTTCTACTTCTTTTGGGAAAACAGGTGAAAAATGTTGCTGAAATCTGTTTGCCCTGGAGCGGGGATCTTTTCCCCTGGGACAGCGCTTTGCCTGCTCCATGTCATCAATTACACTCCTCATGTGATTTAGCTGAAGATATGGGAGCAGTAGCACTGGCCGGACCCAATTCCTCTTGCTTTTTGCTTCGAACTAACTGGACCAACTTTTTATATATTGTCAGGGTCGGTCCATTTTATGACGACTCCGACTCCTGCAAAACAGGCACCGACTTCACGACTCCGACTCCACAACCCTGGTTACAAACGGAGACTTATGTGGCATGCTGGCACTGGTAGTTCCATGTTTCACAGCAGATAGTAGCTGTGGAACAGCAAGTTCCAGCATGGCACAGCAACACATGAGGTGGATATGAGGGAAAATATTCTTAACGGGGCACAGACAGTAAAACAAATGTAAAAACCCTTCCCTGCACTATCCAAAACTTAAAAAAAAAAACTTTTGTGCTGGAGTTACATTTAATAAATGTACCTGTTCCGACTTACATACAAATTCAGCTTAAGAACAAACCTACAGTCCTGATCCCGGTTGTAACTCTGGAACGGCCTGTATCTGTGTTCTGAGCCTTGCAGATCACATCTTTGGGAACCGAAACGCTGGTATAAGACCAAATAACTTACTGCAGCTTATCATCTGTTCATCAAGATTCAATGATCCTAAAACATTTCGGGAACAGTCCGCCAGCCTGAGCCCACCCAGGGACGCCATGTTTTTTTGCATTGACTTATAGGCTATAGGCTTGTATATTGATTTATAGGCTATATGTGTGCTGAACGTTGCCGAACACATCATTGGGAGCTGAAACCAGACGACAAACCAAAACGCTGGAATAAGAGCAGATATCTTGCCTTACTGCAGCGTTTCGGGTACACTCGGCCGCCCCCAGCGCACCCAGGGACGCCATGTTTCTTGCATTGACTTGCAGGGACGAATGGAAGAAGAATCCGCTGACATGCTGGTGATTATTGATGAGGCGGCCTTTCTCCTCAAATGTTAGACTTTGGGGCTCAGATATAATGGGCCTTTATCCAGTACATGAGAAGGTAAATGCATTCTGTGCAATGAGCATTTCAAACAGGGAGATGTGTATGGATCTAGGCGGATTGCACTGCATTTTCTCATCTATTTTCAGTGTATAAAGCGCATGAATGTATGAGTGTTTTTTTTGTTCGATTATAAATGGCGTCTAAAGTTCCGCCCTCGTCTGTGTGTTGGGCGCATTATGGATTAGTAATACACCAAACATGTATAAAGGCTATAGATAGCCTGGAAATAAAAGTCATTAGAATAGCATGTCAGTGATAGAAACTATGGGACTGATCCTGCTTGGAGGACTACAGGTCCCAGCAATACCTGTGCTGTGCCAGCTCTTGCTGTATGTAGACTAAAGGGTTACATAGTTTGTCAGGCCGAAAAAAGACATACGTCCATCCAGTTCAGCCCATTTATTAAAGTGTTGATCCAGAGGAAGGCAAAAACCCCCATGAGGTAGAAGCCAATTGTCCTCATGTTAGGGAAAAAATTTGTTCCTGACTCCAAATTGGCAATCAGAAAATCCCTGGATCAATGACCCTTCTCCTGAATCCCGGTCACTAGAACCTGCTATATTATTACATCTAGAAATGTCTCCAGACCTTCTCCAGAATCCCGGTCACTATAACTTGTTCTATTATTACATCTAGAAATGTCTCCAGGCCTTCTCCAGAAACCCGGTCACTATAACTTGTTATATTATTACATCTAGAAATGTATCCAGACCCTCTCCAGAATCCTGTTCATTATAACTTGTTATATTATTATTACATCTAGAAATGTATCCAGACCCTTCTCCAGAATCCTGGTCACTATAACTTGTTATATTATTATTACATCTAGAAATGTATCCTGACCCTTCTCCAGAATCCCGGTCACTATAACTTGTTATATTATTATTACATCTAGAAATGTATCCAGACCCTTCTCCAGAATCCCGGTCACTATAACTTGTTATATTATTACATCTAGAAATGTATCCAGACCCTTCTCCAGAATCCCGGTCACTATAAATTGTTATATATTACATCTAGAAATGTATCCAGGACCCTCCTCCAGACTTCCCGGTCACTATAACTTATGTTATCACTCTCCAGAAATGCATCCAAGCCCTTCTTGAACTCTGTTAGTGAATTTACCATGACAAGTTCCTCAGGCAGAGAGTTCCACAGTCTCACTGCTCTCACATTAAAGAATCCCTTTCTAAGTTTCTGTAGAAACTTACTTTCCTCAAGACGTAGAGGGCGCCCCCTGGTTCTAGACACAGTTCTTGATATAAATAAATCTTTAGTGAGATCTCTATATTGGCCCTTAATATATTTAAACATTTATTATGTCCCCCCAAAGCCGTCTTTTTCTCTAAACTAAATAACCCCAATCTTGCTAATCTTTCTGGGTATTGTAGTCCACCCAGTCCTTTAATTATTTTTGTTGCCGCCTTTGTACCTGTTCAAGTTCTACAAGGTCTTTCCTGTGCACTGGTGCCCCAAACTGTCCTCAATATCCCCTGTGTGTTCTAACAAGTGACTTGTATAATTGGAGAATAATGTTCCCATCATGTGCCTCTATGTCCCTTTTAATACACCCCCTGATCCTATTAGCCTTGGCAGCTGCTGCCTGACACTGGCTGCTACAATTAAGTTTACTGTCCACTAGGATTCCCAAGTCCTTCTCCATCTCACTTTTACCCAGTGTTTTTCCATTTAACATATAGCCCTGTAATGGATTTTTCCTCCCCATGTGCATAACCTTACATTTATCGGTGTTAAACCTCATCTGCCATTTCCCTGCCCAGGCCTCCAACTTATCCAGATCCCTTTGTAATAACACATTATCCTCTCTTCTTTGGATTCCTTTACAGAGCTTAGTATCATCTGTAAAGATCGATATTCTACTGTGCAATCCCTGTGTAAGATCATTAATGAAAATGTTAAAGAGAATAGGGCCCAATACTGAGCCCTGTGGTACCCCACTAGTAACAGGGATCCAGTCTGAGTATGCACCGTTAATCACCACCCTTTGTTTTCTATCTCTGAGCCAGTTGCTTACCCACTTGCACACATTTTCCCCCAGTCCAAGCATTCTCATTTTATTTACCAACCTTTTATGTGGCACCGTATCAAATGCTTTAGAAAAATCTAGATATATGACATCCAGTGCCTCACCCCGATCCAGTCTAGAACTAACTTCCTCATAGAAGCTGATGAGATTAGTTTGACAGGACCGATCCTTCATGAACCCATGCTGGAACAGCGTTATACATTTATTTTCAGTGAGATACTCCAGGATAGCATCTCTGAGAAAACCTTCAAACATTTTACCTACAACAGAGGTTAAGCTTACTGGCCTATAGTTTCCTGGATCACTTTTTGACCCCTTTTTGAATATTGGCACCACATTTGCTATGCGCCAATCCTTTGGGACATACCCCGTTATTAGACAGTCCATAAATATTAAGAATAGGGGCCTATCTATGACATCACTTAACTCTCTTAGGACACGTGGGTGTATGCCATCTGGACCTGGGGATTTGTCTATTTTAATCTTCCTATGGCGGAGCTGCACTTCTTCCTGGGTGAGACAAGAAACATTTAAGTTGGAATTTACCTCCTCTCTTTGCTCATCAACAGGAAGGTCATCCTCCTCGGGTGAGAGCAGCAAAAGTACGTTTCAAATTTAATGTAGTAAAAATTTAAAAATCTGAACAACATCATCAGTGGTTATTTATTGTAAAATTAGTTTTAGATTCCTATAATTTTAAATACATTTTATAGGATATATTTTTATATTTTATATAACATTTATTACATTTAAATAATGTAATTTTATACAGTTTGATAATTATCAGAAATGACTTTTTATTATTGCACTGGTGGAAGCTGAGAAATATTGGACATTTTTCCCCCCTTACAGCAAATCTATCTCCACTGCGACTCCTCAGGCTCAGGCAGAGCACATTGGAATAGGTCTGCCTGTCCGAGCAGTGTGGTTTTGCCGAACCACATTCATATATGTGTCTAATATTACGAGTGTGGTGCGACGCCCCCATAACAGCGCTCATGTTAGGCGCATTAGAAAGTGGTGAGTCTAAGGCCATGTTCACACGGCTTATTCCCGACGGATTTGTGCGCCGTATTGAGCTCACAAATCCGCCGTGAATAAGGGACGGGGGCGGGGCCGGGGCGCGGCGGGGGCGCCGCTCCCGGCCCCATAGACAATGCATTGTTTACGGCGCATCCGCGCCGTAAATAATGTGCATGTCACTTTCTCCCCCCGCGGCAGATTCGCCGAGCGGGGAGGAGCGACGGAATCCACTGTTCTCTATGAGAGCAGTGGATTACCGTAATTGCTGCCGCGGATTGGCGCCGTACTGCAGAGCAAATGCGGCGCACAGTACGGCGCCAATCCGTGGCCAAAATAAGCCGTGTGAACGAGGCCTCACAATCAATGAGCCTGACACATTCATTAGGTGCATTAGACATCGTAGCCGCCCAGAAAAGAGTGAAAAACCCGATCATACAGGTCTCCCAAAGACCACACTCCCTTCTTTTTTGCCGAGGGTCCTGTCACTTGCTGCTCCTACTGTACCTGGTTACAGTAAAGGAACTGCTTATGTCATAGACCAGGTGTCCCCAACTCCAGTCCTCAAGACCCACCAACAGGTCATGTTTTCTGGCTTTCCTTAGCATTGCACAGGTGATTTCATTAGGCTATGTTCACACAGCTTATACTGGGACGTATCTCGCCCCATATTTCACGCCGTTCTGTGCTAAATATAGGGAGAGATACGTCCCACTCATTACGGTAATCCACAGCTCTCATAGAGAACTATGGATTACGGCTCCTCTCCCGGCTCGCGAAATACGGCGAGCGAGGAGAGAAGTGACATGCACATTATCCCGGCGTATACGCGCCGTGGATAATGAAAGTCTATGGGGCCGGCGTAATTGCGGGCGAAATACGTCCCACAATTACGCCGTGAATAAGCCGTGTGAACCCTGCCTTATTGTCAGTGCGTTCTGTGGGAGATCCTGAAAACCTGACCTGTTGGTGGGACTTGAGGACTGGAGTTGGGGAATACTGCCATAGACTACATTCGGCAGATCCTCCTCTTTCAGCAGGATGGTGACCTCTACGTTTCCATTTGGATGTTCACAGATAATAACACAAAAAAAAAGTCCAGCTCAAAAATGCACAGATGATTGGAAGCACCAACTGGAATATCCACAAGAGGCAACATGTGGGTATCCAGCGTCTTAGAGTAAAAGAGAGTTATTCCCACTGAAAGGACAAGGTGAGACAAACACACAGGCAGAAAATGCCCTTAATCGTAGATTGCAGGGCTGTGGAGTCGGAGTCGGTGCCTATTTTGTCGGAGTCGTCATAAAAGGGACCGACTCCGACTTCCAAAATATATAATAAGTTGGTCCAGTTAGTTCGATGCAAAGAGCAAGAGGAATTGGGTCCGGCCGGTGCTCCTGCTCCCATATCTTCAGCCTTATCACATGAGGAGTGTAAGTGATGACATGGAGCAGGCAAAGCGCTGCCCCAGGGGAAAAAGATTCCGCTCCCAGGGCTAACAGATTTCAGCAAAATTTTTCACCTACTTTCAAAGAAGTAGAAGAGTTCAACCATTCATCAAAACTGACTGTGGCTGAGGCAATTCCTTTATACCCTGATATTGTTAGAGATCTTGCCCCTGTGGTCACCGCTTTGCCCCCAACCCAAGTTAGTGTAGAGAGGCCGTTCTCTAGCCTGGAAATAATGAGATCAGATGTGAGGTCATGTATGCAGGATCTGATGGAGGCGATACTATTTCTCAGAACAAATTCAGAGACTCCACAAATGTTCCTGCAGTGTTTTGCTTATTTACAATTTTTTTGTGTTCTAAACTCATATCCAATAAATATATTTTACACTGACAAGCAAAATGGTAACAATGTTTTGAACTTTTGACTTTCAGGCTCCGGATCTCACCATCCACTACAGCTTTGTACATGAGGCTACTGTAATTTTATATACAGTCATCTTACTGATCTTATACATCAATTTGACTTGCAAGTATTTAGCATCTGCTTAGTTCTGTAGATTCTTTCCTGTAACTGCATTGTTACTTTTTTGCTCCTAAAAATCAAAATGTTAATTTGTATTATTTTGTATTTGGTAAATCCACCTTTGCTTTCAGCACTGCCTGAATCCTTCTGGGCTCTGAATCAAATTCAAGCACATCTTGACCAAAATCTGATCCCAGGTCTCTTCTACACATTCCCAATGTTGGTGCAGACTGGACTTGGATACAAATACAGCTTTTTCTTCAAATCTACCCAGATTTGTTCAAAAGATCAAAACATTGTTACCCTTTTGCTTGTCAGTGTATGTTCTACCTAAATAGCTTGATTATTGTATCATAAGGTGATAAACAGCCGGATGTGACCATTTTACTACAGTAAAGTTATAACTTAAACATGCGCCGAGTATGAGGGGGACAGGAGTCAGAGTCGGGGCTTTGGCTTGCCGACTCTACAGCCCTGGTAGAATGATACTTAAATGAAGCTTTACCGGAAATTGCATCGCATGAGGCACCAGTGTTGTTCTTCACGATCGCCAGATTTAACACCCTGCAACGTCTTTCTGTAGGACTATATCAAGGACTCCATGTACCTACCCACCCGGCAAGAGGATATGAGCGACCGAAGACCAGGGCTGCCATTAGTCATCTATTAAGCGTTTCAGGGCCTCATACAGCCAAATCAAATGGGGCCCCCACCCATTACTAGTTCCTATTTTTTAACATATCAGTGGGCCCCTTTTTGATTAGGGCCCCTGACAGGAGTACTGCCCAATTGGCACTCCCTGCCCAAGACAACGCATCCCTGAAAACAGTGGAGTCCATATCCAAGGGTATTCTGGCCCCGGCTGGGATACTGGCTAGACCTGCGCCGTGTCACTGATGGAAATCCCTTGGAACATTAATAGGGTATAGATCGAGTTTGGATAAATAGGGTGTCTTTCAAGGTAAGTAATTTGTATTCTGTTCTCTTGGTAATGAATACCGGACTAGAATTTATCACCTTCCATTTTGAATTAAACAATTCTCTGTTGCTGTTTCCCAGAAGCCAAGACCCAAGATACTTTTCAAGTTCTCTTTGTTACGATGGTACAAAGTGTTTGGTAAATTTATACCGCAATGTTGTTGTTGTTGTTTTCTTATGCTTTCCCTCCGGCCGGCCGTTGTTTGCAGTCTTGGAAGATCCTAATGATGTTGCCCTTGAAGCATTTGCTCACGGGGCGTGAAACTAAAAACAGAGCGGAGCAGAAAGTCACACATTGAGGAACTTCACCCGTCCATGTTGCTCTTCTTGCTGTGTGAGGAATTTCACATAGACGCGCCGATCGCCATGGGCCGCACGACGGACATTGTGTTCAGGAATTATGGTTTATTTTCATATTTGTAATTAAGGAGATGGGTACAGTCTCTGTTTCTAATGAGTCATCGGAGGGGCACACATACACCCCATCAAGATAACCCCGTATCCTAGCCACGACTTGTGCAAACCTCTACTAGGCTCAACTATTCACAATAGCATCTGTAACTATTAGAAATATGAGGCAAGTATAGGTTTAGAAACAATAATGCAGTTTATTGTAGAGATCTTGAAAATATCGAGGAATTAAAACAGAAAAGTAGTTAAGACGCGTTCTAAAAATTTTCAGTCTTAAAAGTAATTTTTTTAATCCAATTCTTAACATTTTGTTGAAAATCTAAGCAGTTTTGCAAGTCCTAAAAATGTTCTGCCCTTTTGGGTATATAGCTCCTTTGCAAACCTATGCATCTCCATGGAAACAGACTACAGAAGAAAATAATTGTTTGATCCCTTGCTGATTTTGTAAGTTTGCCCACTGACAAAGACATGATCAGTCTAGGTGCAATAGTAAGAAAATGGAAGAAATAAAAATGACTGTAAATCAACATCGATCTGGGGCACCTGAAAAAAACTCACCTCATGGGGGATCCGTGATCATGAGGAAGGTGAGAGATGAGCCCAAAACTACACGGGGGGAACTTGTTAATGATCTCAAGACAGCTGGGCCCACGGTCACCAAGAAAACCATTGGTAAGCATTAGCCACAATGGTTTAAAAAACCTGCAGTGCCGCAAGGTCCCCTGCTCAAGAAGGCGCATGTGCAGGCCCGCCTGAAGTTTGCCAATGAACACCTGGATGATTCTGTGAGTGATTGGGAGAAGGTGCTCTGGTCACATGAGACAAAAATTGAGCTCTTTGGCATTAACTCAACTTTGTGTTTGGAGGAAGAGAAATGCTGCCTATGACCCAAAGATCGCCGCCCCCCACTGTCAAGCATGGAGGGGGAAACATTATGATTTGGGAGTGTTTATCTGCTAAGGGCACAGGACTACTTCACTGCTTCAATGGGAGAATGGATGGAGCCATGGACCGTAAAATCCTGGGTGACAACCTCCTTCCCTCCGCCATGACATTAAAAATGGGTTGTGGCTGGTTCTTCCAGCAAGACAATGACCCAAAACATACAGCCAAGGTAACAAAGGAGCGGCTGAAAAAGAAGCACATTCAGGTCATGAAGTGGCCCAGCCAGTCTCCAGACCTTGATCCCATAGAAAACTTATGGAGGGAGTTGAGGCTCTGAGTTGCCAAACGACAGCCTCAAAACTTTAAAGGGGTTGTCTCACTACATTGATTCTTCCTGTTTCCTTGGTTTCATTTTGAATTCAGGGGTGTGTTTAGTGGCTTCCACTAGGCTGCAGTAGAAGCCAGGTCTGTAGCTATAGCAACCAGTGCTTGCAGCCTATCAGGAGAGATCAAACAGGTCTGTAGCTATATCGACGTGAAGAGCTGATGCAGCCCATACAGGAGGGGAATAATTAGGAATAAGTAGGACACTGTTAATGGACACATATTGCAAAGTGACTTGTTTTTGCAAGATCCTTAACATAAAATGCAATCCTTGTAGTGAGACAACCCCTTTAATGATTTAGAGGTGATATGCATAGAGGAGTGGAACAAAATTCCTCCTTACATGTGCGCAAACCTCATCATCATCAACTACAATAAACATATGACTGCTGTGCTTGCCAGCAAGGGTTTTGCCACCAAGTATTAAGTCTTGTTTGCCAGAGGGATCAAATACTTATTTCTCACTGCAAAATGCAAAATTATTTATATAATGTGATTTTCTGGATTTTATTTTGGATATTCTCTCAATGTTAAAATGAACTTACCCTTAAAATTGAGACATTGGAACGAGCCTCAGCTGTGTGACCAGGACTAGGTCGGAACGAGTTTTCGGCGTGTACACAAGAATCTGCCTTATGGCTGCAGCTGATCTTGGAAGCAGATCTTCTTACATTTACAACTGTAGAGAGAGATGTAACATAGGATGAGCTCTCCCCTCTTCACTACATCTAAGACGAAGGTCACACGGAGGGTGAGGCCGTCAAAGCCTCTTACATCTTGAATGTGTTTTTTCCGGCTCATAGACGCTATCAACATGAGTCCAAAAACCCGAGAGGAACAAAGGCCCTTGAAGTATGATTAACGCTGACGGCCACTGTTACCGAGCCCACGGGGGTTGTCATCCAGATGTCTGCATTGGTTTGCAATGTCTACGTTTTTCCCTGCTGTCCTTTTAGGGCACAGTCATGCAGGTCGGGTCTGATGCGGGTTTTCCACACCGGACCCACAGAATAAAATTAATGCACAAAAATTCGCACCAGTTGGTGCACATTTCTGCACGCGGATTTTTATTCTGCAGGAAACCTGTGGCATATCAGACCCATTTATATATACCCTTTTTTTCCTTTGTATTTTCACTGCATATCTAGTATTCTGTTCACAAAAAGGATAAAATTTGCTAAAGGTTCAAAGTTTATCCCATTGATTTCAGGAGTTGCAAGAGTGCTGCACCTTATTGCCTAATTCTTTAAAGGGATTTTCCCAACTTGCACTTTGATGTTAGATTGATAGGATATTTGGTTAAAGTGTGGAAGGTGCAGGTCCCACCTCTGTGATTCACACACATATCTCGGGAGCGGGGCCCCCGTAAGTCTCCATATGAAACAGAGTGTCAGTCACACAAAACTCTCCATCCTGTTCTATGGGAGTTCTAAAGCTAAACACACCGCACCCTGTACAGGGAACTCCCATAGAACAAAATGGAGAACACAGCACCCTCCTGTACTGGGAACTCCCATAGAACAGAATGGAGAACACCGCTCCCCAGTACTGGGAACTCACATAGAACAGAATGGAGAACACCGCTCCCCTGTACTGGGAACTTCCATAGAACAGAATGGAGAACACATCGCTCCCCTGTACTTGGAACTCCTCATAGAACAGAATTGAGAACACACGCTCCCCTGTACTGGAACTCCATAGAACAGAATGGAGAACACAGCCTCCCCTGTACTGGGATCTCCCATAGAAAAGAATGGAGAAAACAGCGCTCCCCTGTACTGGAACTCCCATAGAACAGAATGGAGAACACCGCTCCCCTGTACTGGGAACTCCCATAGAACAGAATGGAGAACACCGCTCCCCTATACCGGGAACTCCCATAGAACAGAATGGAGAACACCGCTCCCCTGTACTTGGAACTCTCATAGAACAGATTGGAGAACACCGCTCCCCTGTACTGGGAACTCTCATAGAACAGAATGGAGAACACAGCACTCCCCTGTACTGGGAACTTCCATAGAACAGAATGGAGAATACAGCGCTCCCCTGTACTGGGAACTTCCATAGAACAAATGGAGAACACAGCGCTCCCTGTACTGGGAACTCCCATACAAAAGAAAGGAGAACACAGCGCTACCCTGTACTGGGAACTCCCATCGAACAGAATGGAGAACACAGCGCTCCCCTGTACTGGGAACTCCCATTGAACGAATGGAGAACACAGCGCTCCCCTGTACTGGGAACTTCCATCGGATAGAATGAAGAACAGAGCGCTCCCCTGTACTGGGAACTTCCATCGGATAGAATGGAGACCACACCGCTCCCCCGTACTGGGAACTCCCATTGAACAGAAAGGAGAACACAGCGCTCCCCTGTACAGGGAACTCCCATAGAACAGAATGGAGAACACAGCGACACCCTGTACTGGGAACTCCCATAGAACAGAATGGAGAACACAGCGCTCCCCTGTACTGGGAACTCCCATAGAACAGAATGGAGAACACAGTGCTACCCTGTACTGGGGACTCCCATAGAACAGAATGGAGAACACAGTGCTACCCTGTACTGGGAACTCCCATAGAAAAGAATGGAGAACACAGTGCTACCCTGTACTGGGAACTTCCATCGGACAGAATGGAGAACATCGCTCCCCTGTACTGGAGACTCCATAGAAGAATGGAGAACACACATCGCTCCCCTGTACTGGGAACTCCCATAGAGCAGAATGAAGAGTCGTGTGCAAGCCTGACCGTCTCTCTGTTCTATACAGAAACTTTCAGGGGCCAGTTCCTGAGATAGGTGCGGGTCCCACCTCTGGAACCTGCACCTATCATACTTTGATGATATATCAATAGATGGGAACACTGCTTTAACACCTTTACCGACAATGGATGCAGGGTACATCCTATTACTAGTAAGGCGCTATGGAGTGGGCTCACTTGCTGCGCCTGCTTTATAGGCAGCAGGTGCCGGCTGATTATTACAGCTGACACCGCTAACAGCAGGGAATAGAGCCAGCTCCGATCCCTGCTGTTTAATCCTTTAGACGCTGGTGTGTCTAAATGAATGAGGACTGGTGCTCTGCACCATTCCCCCAATCGTCCTCCCTGTAACAAGATCATTGTGTGCCTAATGAAGACTGCAGTAGCTGCCATGTTACTGCTCCTATTACTTTTTGTGATAAGCAAATAGTAATAGCGCCATCTTAGTTCACCCTTCTGCATTGCATACATAAGGCTGAACGGTACTCCCTTAGTGGTCAAGTACCATAGGGGGAAGATGTACAAGTATAAAAAGAAAAAAGCTTTAAAAGTAAAATGGAATGTGTCACCTTCCAGTGTCATCCTGTCTGTGCTGATAATAAGGAGACTGCTGAAAAGTTTTCTCTACAGAACAGGAAGTGTCAGACTATTATTAGGCCTAGTGGCCAAAGTGAGAACTGCAGGATTTTTAAAAAATATTGATATGGAAAATTGTAAATAAAAAACATAGCCAAAAATTCTTTAACATAAAAACATGAGTTAAGCAATAGGTCATTTTCAGATGACATTTTCCCTCTAAAACTTAGATAATTTTTTTTTCTATTTTTTTATGAAAGTACGATGACATAATAAAAACTTTACACATTCTGTGTCCAGGAAGTCGAACCAACCTGCAGAATACAGAGAACAGGTCACTTATACTGAAGAGTGAGCGGCGTAAAAAACAAAAACCCTGCAAAAATGACCCATTTACGGGGTTTTTTTTTTTTTTGTTTTTTTCATTTTCCACCAGTTCCTTTTTTTGTTTTTTTTTGAGTTTGTTAGTACATTTTAAGGTCTGGTCCATGACACTACAAGCCCTCCTATTCCAATATAGATGGAAAATCAAAAAAGTTATAGCTTTTGGAAGAGACAAATGAACAGGGTAACATAAAAAGACTCCGTCAGGAATCGGGCAAAAACCTTGCCCGGCTCTCCATTCTGAGCTGAGACTGTCGTTGGCTCGTTTCCAAGATAGGTACAGATCCTAGATGTGGGACCCGCACCTATCGCGCGCTGACGGCGCATCCTATCGATATGCAATCAGAATTCTAGATGGGAGCACCTCTTTAAGAAACCTTAGTGTGGAGAAGTTTGGGGCTGTGTGCAGATCACACCGGCCGCTGCTTTGGGACGGCCCTTCTTTTGCTCACCTCTTATCTTGAAATCTCCATTGGTTTCCATCTTGTTTGTGTAATTTTGCTTATCTGTTTGTTTTGCTGGTGTGTACCAACCTGTGCCCGTCTCGTCCTTGTCAGCGCTCCTGGCATTAATAAGAAGGACAAAATACAAAAAAATTTGGTCCAACCTTGACGGGGAAAGGGGAAAACGGCCCGGATCCAACTGAATTTTGGACCAGACAGAAGGTTTCATTAAAAAAAAATGACTTATTGTTCAACTCACATTTTAATGTTAAACACATTTTTAAAATTTTTAATTTTTTTTTATTATTATTTTCCAGATAAAAATTTTATGTTGCATTTTCACTTTCCAGTGGGCCTAAAATACAAATTTCCTGTCCTGAGAGATCACTTTCACAGTCTCCTTATTTCAGCACAGGCAATTTTACTCAAAAAAGATGACACCAATGTTATAGAGAACGGATCCCCCAGTCACAGTAGGAGATGTACAGTTTACCCCCTCCCCCCCTCTACACATTGACTTCTTCCCCTTCAGAGCATGCCCACAAAACCCCCCCATAAAGTCAAAGGGTCGTCCGTTCACGGGTCCACATTCACAATAAAATAGTCAAAGTTCACCTTCTCCCCGTCCCTATACATTCACTTCCCAGGTTACAAAGCATGCCCACAACACTCCCATATAGGAGCCAATGGGTCTGCTCCTGTTCACAGGCTCCTATATCCATGAACCTGCTGTAAAGCATCTCTCTACATTTTGTTCAAAGCAGTGCAAGCAAGAATGCTGTCCCCACAATCACATGCAGACAACTGAATTGAGAAATGTACAATCAGAAAATAAAAAAGGCTAAGGGTGCGTTCACTCGGCGTTCTAGATACGTTTTTGCAATAAGTAAAATGCATCCAAAATGTGCCAAGAAGTGTGGTAGTTTTTGGGTACATTTCCTGGATTGCAAAAAAAAGCCCCATTGTTTCGTGCAAAATGGTTTAAAGTCGATTCTTTAAACACATCCCTTTTTGGCCCCATGCAAAAAACCTATTTTAAAAACACGTATCGCTGAACCCCAATATGTATTTTAAAATTGAAACCCAGGGGGTAGTTTAGGGGGGGTTTGCAGAGACAGCATTTTTTACTCCCGGACCATGCAGCCCGAGGGGCCCCCAAAACCCCCTTCTCCACAGCATTGTCAAGGGCAAAATTGGAAACCGGGGGGGCCCCTTTTCCCATTTGCACTAGGGCCCTTTAAAGCTTCAAGTTACCCTTTCTGATTAAAAATCAAGAAAAAATTTTGAAAATTTTTAAAACACCTTGGAATATTTTTTTTTGGGTGCGAAAAAACTTTTTTAACAAAGCCGGTGAACTTCCCCCTAAGAAAAAGAAATATGGATCAGTTCTTGTATCAATAAGAAAAAAAAAAAAAAAATTTGGCGACGGTTTCCCTTTTAAACCCTCCTTAACCCCGCGCACCGTCTTTGAATCGGGCTTTGGGGGTCTTTCGTCTCCCCACCCAATGTTTTTTTTGACGTCGCTGCAGACATCGGAGTTTGCGACCCGCAGCACCGCTGGAAATTGGGGGAAACCTACTACAGAGAAACCTCCCCCTCCCTGGTGTTTTTAACCCTTTGATTGCCCGCATTTAGCCCAACCGAAGCCCCAAATAAAAGGGTTTCCCTGCCTGAAGGATGATCAAAAACCCCTTTGGCGACCCGCCCAGGGGCCAGGGGAAAATGGGGTTGCACAGTCACCTTGGGGACCTAGAGTGCCTCGGGCTGTTGGGGTAACAAGCCGGGACCCCAAAGGGCAGCCCTTGTGTGCTGCCCTGACCTCCCCTTGCCCGCCCGGGCACAGTTTATAATTTTTATTAGCAATATATGAATAGAAAATTTTCCCTAAGTGTTAAAAAAAAAAAAAAAACAGTTCTCCCTTAAAGGGGGATTTAAAAAAAAAAAAAAAAAAAAAACCAAAAATTTCAAAAATTTAAAAAAAAATAAAAAAAAAAATAAATATTTAAAAAAAAAATAACTGGCATACTTTACACACAAAAAAAACTTCCATATTGGGGGATCCACAGACCGTAAAACCGGGTAAAATTTAATCTAACAATTAATAAGTGTAAAAGTGAAGGGTTTGAAAAAAAAAAAAAAAAAAATTTTTAAAAAATAAAAACAATTATGAAATTTAATAATTGAATTTAAACTTTCCCCATAAAGTCCCAAACTCGTCTTGAATAAAACAGGCCTCATACAACTGCGTATTTGAAAAAATAAAAAATTTACAACTGTTAAAACGCAAGGGAGGCAAAAAAAAAGTAAAAAAATTCTTGCCATTAAAAACTTTTAAAGGCGTTCGGCTTTAAGGGGGGTTAAATAAAACCCTAAAAATTTATGAAATAGAAAGTGAAAAATCAGGCGAAAAACCCTTTTAGAGGCTAACTGATATATTTGATGGTGAGTTTTAAGAGGACTAGCCCCCCTTTTTTCAGACTTTGGTTTTATACAAGAACGTAACTTTTTTACAAATTTTTATACACAAAAGCCCGGGGACCTTCAAAGGACCTTTAAAATTTTCTTAAAATAACAAAATGCAAAAATAATAGCAATTATTTTGAAATGTAAGTTTGTCCAAGGGCCCAACAAGCGGGGCCTCAAAAAGGGAACAAAAAAATAAATAAATTGCCCGCGTTGCTGATGTCGGCTCCACGTGCCCTTTTAAAAACACAATAGAAATCGCCCCGGGGTCACGCCCAACCCTTGAACAGCTCCCGTTGCCTTGTTTTCGGGACGCCGGGCTCTACGCGACCAATGAGAGGAGGATTATTTTTGGAGGTTGTGGCGGTTCGTAGCTCGTTTTACATAAGGGAAAACAGGAAGTCAGGCATTTCGGGTCCCCGGGCACTGCGGGGAGAATAATGACTGCAAGCAAAAGGGGTGAAGCTCGCCCAGACATGTGCCAAAAAAAGCCTGAGGGAGAAGGGAAAGTGGCGAGGGTGGGAGGTATAGAGCACCCCCACCCACCAAACCAGACCTGCGCCTTTGTAGAAGCCGGAGCGGAGCGGTAATCCTCTTAGTAACCACATGGCAGGAGGTTCTCTCTGGGACTGATATTCTACCTGTTATTCACTTTTTGAAAGTTTATCAATCATTTTACATTTTTTTCATTCTCTACAAAGTGTAATTTAGCAGTCACTCACTACTGAAAATCTCTCACAAGCAGGAAGTGTTAGACTAAAAGTTTTGGGTTTTTCACGGGAAAAATACCAAATACCTTCGGGGAAAACCGAAAACCCTCTGTAAAACCGGCGAAAACCCGTGCCCGGGGGCACCCAATTAGGGCCCAAATGGGCCCAAGGGAAACTGCAGGGCTTTAAGGGGTTGTCTCATTTAAGATTGCTTTTTATGTTAAAATCTTGCAAAAACAATCAATTTCAATATGTGTCCAAAAACATGTCCCTACCTATTCCTAGATATCCCCCTTGTATGGGCGCTCACTCCCAGGGCACTATACTACAACCGTTCAATTTCTTGATAGGGGTGCCAGCGGGTTGCTATAGCTACAAACCCTTTTAATCTCTCCTAAAATTCCAGCACTGGTTTCATAGCTACAAACCCGTTCTATCTCTCCTTTTTTTTTAAGGGGTTTTCCAGCACTGGGTTTCAAAGCTACGACCTGTTCTATCTCTCCCATGGTCCCGCACTGGTTCTATACACAGACCCTTTTAATTCATGATAGGCTGCCACATGGTTGCTATGGCTACAGACCTGTTTTATCTCTCCCAAGGGTGCCAGTGCTGGTTGCATAGCTGCACAACCTGGTTTTTACTGCAGCCCATAGAAGCCCGTAAACATCCCTGAATTTAAATTAAACCAAAAAAAGAGAGGTGAGATAAACAATGTGGAGACAAACCCTTTAAAAAAAATTGTCGCCAATTAGGGTAATTCAAAGCTCCAAAAACTACGGGTAACCCCTTTTTCCCCGCACTTTCAATCATCGTATGTAGGGTGGGGGGAATTACATGTCAATTTTCCGGCAAATACCGCCACTGACAATGCTACTATGGGGCCCGGGGGGGGGGGGGGGGGGCCGCCCCCTCCCCCCCCATCCCGGGGCTTTGGAATTTTCGTGTGACCCCGCTGGTCATACCCTAAGACTCTGATTGTAGATTTCTCAATTCTGTTGTCTGTATATTATTATGGGGGCGGCCATCTTGCCTGCATCACTTTTAACTCCTTAACAACCGCCCACCGTCTTTTGGCGTCGAGCATTTCAAGTCGTTCGTCTATAGCGACGTCAGAATTTTTCATCTGCTTCCAAAGAAGTAGAAGAGTTTAACCATTCAATCAAAACTGACTGTGGCTGAGGCAATTCCTTTATACCCTGACATTGTTAGAGATGTTGCCCCAACCCAAGTTAGTGTAGAGAAGCCGTTCTCTAGCCTGGAAATAATGAGATCAGATGTGAGGTCATGTATGCAGGATCTGATGGAGGCGATACTAATTCCAGAACAAATTCAGAGACCCACAAATGTTCCTGCAGTGTTTTTGCATATTTACAATTTTTTTGTGTTCTAAAATCATATCCAATAAATATATTTTACACTGACAAGCAAAATGGTAACAATGTTTTGAACTTGTGACTTTCAGGCTCCATATCTCTCCATCCACTTTCAGCTCTGTACATGAGGCTACTGTAATTTATATACAGTCATCTTACCCATCTTATACATAAATTTGACTTGCAAGTATTTAGCATCTGCTTAGTTTTGCAGATTCTTTCCTGTAACTGCATTGTTACGTTTTGCTCCTAAAAATCAAAATGTAAATTTTATTATTTTGTTAGTATTTGGGAAATCCCCCTTTGTTTTTCAGCTTTGCCCGAAAACCTTCTGGGCTCTGGTTCAGATTCAAGCACATCTTGACCAAAATCTGATCCCAGGTCTCTTCTACACATTCCCAATGTTGGTGCAGACTGGACTCGGATACAAATACAGCTTTTTCTTCAACTCCACCCACAAGTGTTCGAAAGATCAAAACTGATCGCCCGACTCCACAGCCCTGCTGCTCTGTCGGCCGATCGTGACTCCGGTGACCCAACAGAGCCCGGGGAACGGCTGCACAGTCAGCCCTGGGGACCTAGAGTAGCCCCAGGGCTGTCTGTGTAACAGGTGTCACGGGTGGGCCCGCGACCCCCCGTCCCGGGTCGCGGCACACCCGTGGTCGCCGCACGAGCGGCACCGCCGCCCCTGTCGGGCGGTGGGCGCGTCCCCGGCCGGCCCGGCTCCTCTCTTACCCGGCCGCGCTCCCGTTGCGGTCCCCAGCCTCCCGGCGCAAAGCGTCCCCGACATCTAAGGCGCGCGGCGCCGTCACTACGAGATTTAAAGGGCCAGTGCACCGGGAATTGCTTTTCCGTCACTGCCCTTATTTA
>JAODAL010057745.1:0-22491 GCA_025379985.1 Phyllomedusa bahiana | reverse complement strand
TGAAATTGATTCCCCCATTCTTTTTTAATAAAAAGAAACCCCTCGGGGACTTGTGGTTATTTCCAAGCACTGTGCTCCTATGTCCTATATTAATTTCTCTGTTTATACCTCTCAACAGCAGATATAAGATGGTGTTTTGTTTCTAATTTGATCAGTGTTTTTAAATATCCACGATGGTTGTTTTATTTACACTGTTTGGTGTCCATTTTGAACACTTTGTTATTGTTTTAATCTACTGCACTCTATATTGTAAATAATAACTGCTCAAATCTTTAATAAAGTTATGTTTAAAGAAAAAATTATATTTCTAATCCTATTTGCTAGTTGCAAATTATAGGAATTTAAGAACACTTGTGATTTGCTGTCTTGCTGCCACGTTTTCTTCCATAAGACCTCGTTCAAAAGATATTCCATAGAAAAAAATATTTTTTTAATCCTATTTGCTAGTTGCATATTATATGGGTTTAAGAACACTTTAGATTTGCTCTGTTGCTGCCAGGGTTCTTCCATAAAACCCCATTCAACAGATATTCCATAGAAAAAATTATATTTCTAATCCTATTTGCTACTTGCAAATTATAGGGATTTAAGACCACTTGTGATTTGCTTTGTTGCTGCCAGCATTCTTCCAGAACACTCTGTTCAAAAGATATTCCATAGAAAAAAATATGTTTCTAATCCTATTTGCTAGTTGAATATTATAGGGATTTAAGAACACTTGTGATTTGCTGTCTTGCTGCCAGGGTACTTCCTTAATACCCCATTCAACAGATATTTCATAGAAGGAATTATATTTCTAATCCTATTTGCCAGTTATATGGGTTTAAGGACACTTGGGATTTGCTGTCTTGCTGCCAGGTTTCTTCCATAAGACCCCGTTCAACAGATATTCTTTGGAACAGATATTCCAAAGAAAAAATTATATTTCTAATTCTATTTGCTAGTTGCAAATTATAGGGATTTAAGAACACTTGTGATTTGCTGTCTTGCTGCCAGCATTCTTCCAGAACAGCCCATTCAAAAGATATATATATTTTTTTTAAACAAAATTTTATTGAAGAAGACAATTAATACAAGTCATTAAAACAATGAAAAGGTTCACAGAGACCCTACAGATGTAAAGCACAGATATAGCATACTGTTAAATACAAATTCAGTTATGTCAACAGTACATCTAGGTCAGTCACAGTTGTCTCCTTAATTTTATCAACTTTTTCTCCCCAACCTAGCCTGGCCTTCATCCAGTCCTCATCAAAGTATCTGTATAGATAAACGACCTACGTCCGTCAGAAGAAAACCCCTCCTCCCAACTAACCCAACAAGATGTGCCTCTTAACTTCCCATGTTAAACCCCCAGATCCAGGTTCCCCAGAGTGCCTTTGAGCTGTTCTATTAGATAGTATTCTGTATATTTAAAAGGTGTTAGTACAGAGTTGATTTCACCTGAGTTGTATTGCTTGGAAATAAAGAGTCTCCATTTCTTTAGGAACCTTCCTGCGTTTGAATCTAAGTTGTCCATCGCCTGCAATTTCTCTAAATATAGGACCTAACGCAAGCACACCGTGAGTTCCTGCACTGTTGGAGCAGGACTCTCGAGCCAGTTTCTTAAAATACATTTCTTTGCTGCGAGTAATGTTACATGGACTCCCTTGTGTTTTACCAGATCTCTCTCGTGCCCTTCCCCAGGTCGCTCTTGCGTCACAAAATGGAATAGCATACCCTGGGGGTTGAACACCACCTTGCACTCCCAAGTATCTATCAGGAAATCTCTAACCTGCTGCCAGAAACTATTAATGACCAGGCATTGCCACATGCAGTGAAACAAGTCGGCCTTCTCTAGCCCGCATTTAGGAAAAGCCACCATGTGGTTAGGTCGACCTGGGCCGGCAGGAATGTTGAAGGCATATATGGCCTTGTACGCCAGTTGAAAGAGAATCTCCCTCCACTGTTCGCTAACTATCGCCTTCCTCACCAATTGCATGCCTTTTAGGATTTTGTGTTGCAGTTCGCTGTCCTTGAGTTGTGTCTTCCAATAACTAAAAAGTGTCTCATCTATTTTATCGCTCTCTTTGGCTTGAAGAATGGAGTATAGTCTGGACAATAATCCCCTGCTATCTGTTGATCTAGTGAGTTCAGAGAACTCCTTTGTTTCTCCAAGCGAATGTAAATGGGTAATGTTGGATCTACAGAAGTCTTGTATTTGTATATATTGGAAAATCTGATTTGAGCCCAGTGAAAATTTCGCTTTGACTTCTTTCCATTTAAGTAGAGAACCCGAAGTTTCTGACAACATATCTCCTAATACCTGTACCCCCCTCTGTTTCCAGATCTGGAACAATTTGTTCTCCCTACCCGGGCTAAATGCTGGCGAATCCCATAGAGGGACATATCGCGAGATATACATGGGACGGTTAAATATCTTTCTGACCTGCCTCCACGTAGCCAATGTATCTCTCAGGATAATACTCCCTCTGATTTCCTTAGGATGGAGTCTCACCGGTAGATGTAAGAGTGACGTCAAACCACAGCTCGATGTAAGTTGGGATTCTAGGCCGGAATTGGAAAAGGAATCCGTACCCCCAATCCAATCTCTTACATATCTCCACATTGCAGCTAAATTGTATAGTCTAATGTTAGGCAATTGCACTCCTCCCCTTAGTCTGTTCAATGACAGTTTATCATAACTTATGCGCGATCTTTTGCCCCGCCAAATGAATCTCGAGAAGGCCCTTCGCAACTTGATTATATCCTTGTGTTTGAGCAGTAGAGGGATGTTCTGCAGTGGATAGAGCAATCTAGCAAAACTAATCATTTTGATTAGTTGGACCCTGCCTACGATAGACAAAGGGAGATCTTTCCATCTCTCCAATTCCGCGATAATTTTTGTGAAGAGTGGTGGGTAGTCAGCTGGTACATAGCTGCTCCACAAGGGCCAATTTTAATTCCGAGATATGTTATATGTGAACGTACCACTTCCACCCCAATGCATGTACCGGGAAGCAGTTACGCTGGCAAAGCGGTAACAATTGGCATTTGTTGATCTTAAAAACCGGAGAACTCCCCAAACCCGGCCAAGCTTTCTAACACCCCCTGCAGTTGCCTGACTGGGTTGCTCAAGAACAATAGAATATCGTCAGCGAAGCATACTAACTTGACTTCCCTCGAGCCGACCGGAATTCCCGTGAAAGACCCCGAGTTTATGAGGTGTACTGCCAGAGGCTCGACAGCAATGTCGAAGAGCATAGGGGACAGTGGGTAGCCCTGTCTCGTACCCTTTTGCAAATGTATGGGGGAGGAAATGAAGCCTGATGTATGTATCCTCGCTTGGGGGGTGTTGTACAGTGCTGTGCGATAACTCCTAAAATTTCCTGTAAAGCCCATGTTATCTAGCACCATATTCAGCCAGCTCCAATTAACATTATCAAAGGCTTTTTCCGCGTCTATACTCAATAGAGCGGCAAAAGATCTCTCCTGTGGGTTCCTGTCAATGTGGTCTTGGACTGTTAGGACCGTCCTGATGTTGTTAACCCCAGACCGTCCTTTGATAAATCCCATTTGGTGCGGGGCTACTAGTTTTGGCATTATATTCGCTAACCTGTTCGCTATGACCTTGGAGATGTTTTTGACATCCTGGTTGATTAAGGAAATAGGTCTGTACAACTCTGCCATCTGTGGATCTCTCCCTTTCTTAAACAGAGCCTTGATGTAGGCCGTATCCCTAGAGGGCAGCATCCTTCCCCCCTCTATTATCTCAATATAAACTTGTACTAATGTAGGGGCAATCTCTTTGTGTAGCAGCTTGTAAAAATCACCTGAAAGACCGTCAGGGCCCGTCGCTTTAGCTGGAGGGATATTCTTAATGATCCGTACAATTTCCTCCTCCCTGATTTCGGCATTCAGCATGTCTTTGTCTTCTTCAGACAACCTCTTTAAATCTAGACCTTTTAAGAAGGCTTCCCCCTTGTACATGTCACATGGCGCCTGTGAGTAAAGTTTCTTGTAGTAAGCCCCTAGGATATCATTTATACGTTTCGGATCCCTCGACACTGCCCCCGAGCCATCCAGCATACCCATAATATTGGTCTGCCCCCTCCTATTCTTTACCAGGTTCGCCAGGAGTCTTCCTGATTTGTTGCCCAGTCTAAAGAGAGAGGATCTTAATTTATCACTGTAAAACAACTCTAGACTCTTCTTTTGAAATTCAAACGCCTCCTTAGCATCTACCCATCTCTTCTTGTTGTCCTCTGAGGGCTGTAGCAGGAATTTAGTATAAGACTTTCGTAAATCAGTCGTATATTTCGCTAACTTGGCCTTTAGGTCCCTTTTCTTGGCCGCCATATAGGACATAATCTTTCCCCTAAGGACTGCTTTCCCCGTGTCCCAGAAAAGCCCGGGGGTTGCCCTGTGGTTGTCGTTGTCACGAGCAAATTCCTCCCACCATCGTCTTAATAGCTCACCAAAATTACCGTCGCTCAGAAGAGCGCCCGGGAAACACCACAAGATATCGGTGCCTTTCGGGTGATTGTCCCTTAAAGTCAGCAGCACTGGTGAATGGTCCGAGACCACCAGGTCCCCAATTTCAATCGAATCCACTTGAGACAAGAGGGGCTGATTAGCCAGAAAATAGTCCAACCGGGACCACGACAAATGGGCATGTGAAAAATGTGTATACTGTCGTTCCTGAGGGTTTGACAGTCTCCAGACATCCCCCAGCGCTGCGGACTCACATAACTCATTTAGCAGGCTAGGACCTGCTCTCCTTGCTCCCCTCTGGTGTCCTGTATGCTTTCTGTCCTCTCTCTCATCCATCACACAGTTGAAATCCCCCCCACGAGGATGTTACTGCCCATCTCTTTCGCTATTTTACCTTCCAGCTGGTGATAGAAATCCCTGTCCCGTGTGTTAGGAGCGTATACATTAAAGATGTTAAGGATCCCTATCGTGGTCTCCACCTTCACCTTAATACACCTTCCCTCTACATCTGTCTCCTAGGAAATAATTTTGTACGGAGTATTCTTATTGAACAGCACAACTACTTCCGCCTTCCCCTTGTCGGCTGCCAAGCCCCTTACCTCCCCCACCCATAGCTTCTTTAAGCGGATGAAGTCCCTTTCCTCCAGGTGTGTTTCCTGTAATAATGCGATATCTGGCTTCTGTTTTTTGAGGTGCCTTAATATCATCATCCTCTTCTGAGGAGAACGTAGCCCTTTGACGTTCCAGGTTATCACCCGCATGTTTCAATGTACCTCAACCGGAACCTAACCTAGTATAACGTCTCCCCCTGCACATCCAAACTCCCCCCCAAAACCTATACCCCCCCGAACTTTCAACCTCCGAAAAGCCTTAACGGATTTCCTTCTATTTCCTTTAGTGACTTCTTTTTTTTCACGTACCTTATCCCGAGGAGAAATCCCTAACCTCGGTGCTATTTCCTCGCTCTAACACCCAGACCTCCTCGTTTCACCTCACCCACTGTAAGTGTAATATGCATAAATCCCTCTAATACTTGTCCGGATAACGCCATCCACCCCCCCTAACATATGAATAGCAAAACCAACTCTTAACCCATCCTCCCCCCTCCCCTACACTTGAGCCCTTAAGTGGCAATGGGAGGAACGCAACCATTTTGTTTGTAAGTCTCAGAGCGGGGCCCTCAAACCAGGGCTCCACGGGGTCACAGGAGTCAGCGCTTCCTTGGTGTCTGCAGCTGACCCGAATAAGTACTGATGTTGTCCCTGTCCTGAGTGGACCTTGACTTGCTTGCTTGGTGTTGGCTCCTCCGCTCTCCCACTTCTGATCGTTCTGACAATCCTTTCTTGCGTGATACCTCTTCCAAGAACTCCTCGGCCTCCTCTGGGGTCTGGCAGAGTATTGTTGGACCTTGGTCTGGGAAAATCCTCAGCGTGGTCGGAAAATGCAAATTAAAACGTATTTGCTGTTTAACGAGGGCTGTACAGACGTTTGAGAACTGTTTCCTTTTTCCTTGAGACCTCAATGGAGTAGTCCGCAAACATAAGGAGTTTGTCGCCTTTGTATATCAGCGGGGTCTTGTGCGCCCTTTAAGCCTGAAGTAATTGGGATTTCTCGAAGTAGTCAAGATATTTTATGATGACTGGTCTTGGTTTGTCAAAAGTCCCATCTTTAGGTGGTGCCTTAGGCGGGCCAATCCGATGTGCTCTTTCCACCTTTAGAGGATGTTGTAGCTCCAAAAGTTTAGGAATTTCAACGGCACAGATGTGATGCAGATTTCTATCTGTTATTCTCTCGCTGAGGCCAATTATGCGCAAATTGTTTCTGCGAGACCTATTTTCTAAGTCCTCGACTTTATTTTGGAGAAACTCAGATTTATGGACCAGCCTCTCAAGTGTGCTTCTAGCCCCTGTCATATCATCTTCCATGACGCTTACACGCTCTCCCAGATCCCCTATCTGAGAAGCAATGAAACATCTCTATGGATGGTTGATACCGCGGCCATTACTGCTGCTTGTACTGATGCAGTTATGGATGTCTCCAGCTAGCCATAATTTCAGGTGCTAGCAGTTTTGCGACTGCCACTGCCATTGTCTTACAGGACACTTCTAGCCCAGTGATCTTCTCCTCCAAAGCCCTTTGTAATGCAGGGGATATGGTTGGCCCTTTTTCTGCTGCCTGTGTGCCATGTAGGGATCCCTGAATTCCTCTGGGGGTCTGCTGGGTGGATCTGACCTGTTCTCCCACCGAGGTGCCGCCGTCAGAGACCCTCTCCTCTCCCTCCTGTGCCGCTGTGCCCTCATCTCGGCCGGTCATGGCGCCGCATGGTGGCTTGGGCGCCATCTTGAGCTGCAGGCTGGCTGGATGTGAAGGGATCTTCGCTGTTCCCAAGCCTCCCGCTGCGCCGCACCTTCCTGTTCCTTCATCGGGATGTGCGCAGGGTGTAAGGGCACTGACAAGTGCCGGTTATGTGGCCGGTAAGTCGCGGGAAAGCCCAGAGTCGGGCGGTGGTGAGCGGGAGCTGCGGTTGCTGCCTCCTCACATACGTGCGCCGGAACCGGAAGTCCTCAAAAGATATTTCACAGAAAAAAATATATTTCTAATCCTATTTACTAGTTGCAAATTATAGGGATTTAAGAACACTTGTGATTTGCAGTCTTTCTGCCATGGTTCTTTCATAAGACCCCGTTCAACAGTTATTCCATAGAAAATGTTTTATTTCTAATACTATTTGCTAGTTGCAAATCATATGAATTTAAGAACACTTTAGATTTGCTCTGTTGCTGCCAGGGTTCTTCTTTAAAACCTCATTCAACAAATATTCCATCGAAAATTCTCTTTCTAATCCTATTTGCTAGTTGCAAATTATAGGGATTTAAGAACACTTGTGATTTGCTGTCTTGCTGCCAAGGTTCTTCCTTAACACCCCGTTCAACAGATATTTCATAGAAGGAATTCTATTTCTAATCCTATTTGCCAATAATATGGGTTTAAGAACACTTGTGATTTGCTGTCTTGATGCCAGGTTTCTCCCATAAGACTCCGTTCAACAAATATTATATAGAAAAAAATTCCATTTCTAATCCTATTTGCTAGCTGCAAATTATAGGGATTTAAGAACACGTGATTTGCTGTCTTGCTGCCAGCATTCTTCCAGAACAGCCCGTTTAAAAGATATTCCACAGAAAAAATTATATTTCTAATCCTATTTACTAGTTGCAAATTATAGGGATTTAAGAACACTTGTGATTTGCTGTCTTGCTGCCAAGATTCTTCTTTAACACCCCGTTCAACAGATATTTCATAGAAGGAATCTATTTCTAATCCTATTTGCCAATAATATGGGTTTAAGAACACTTGTGATTTGCTGTCTTGATGCCAGATTTCTCCCATAAGACCCCGTTCAACAAATATTCCATAGAAAAAAATTATATTTCTAATCCTATTTACTAGTTTCAAATTATAGGGATTTAAGAACACGTGATTTGCTGTCTTGCTACCAGCATTCTTCCAGAACAGCCTGTTTAAAAGATATTCCATAAAAAAAATTATATTTCTAATCCTATTTGCTAGTTGCAAATTATAGGGATTTAAGAACACTTGTGATTTGCTGTCTTGCTGCCACGGATCTTTCATAAGACCCCGTTCAACACTTATTCCATAGAAAAAATTATATTTCTAATCCTATTTGCTAGTTGCAAATTATATGGATTTAAGAACACTTTAGATTTGCTCTATTGCTGCCAGGATTCTTCCTTAAAACCTCATTCAACAAATATTCCATAGAAAAAATTATCTTTCTAATCCTATTTGCTAGTGGCAAATTATAGGGATTCAATAACATTTGTGATTTGCTGTATTTCTGCCAGGTTTCTTCCATAACACCCGTTTCAACATATATTCCATAGAAAAAATTCTATTCCTAATCCTATTTGCTAGTTGGATATTATAGGGATTTAACAACACTTGTGATTTGCTGTCTTGCTGCCAGCACTCTTGCAGAACAGCCCGGTCAAAAGATATTCCACAGAAAAATTATATTTCTAATCCTATTTGCTAGTTGGATATTATAGGGATTTAACAACACTTGTGATTTGCTGTCTTGCTGCCAGGGTTCTTCCATAACACCCTGTTCAACAGATTTTCATAGAAGGAATTCTATTTCTAATCCTATTTGCTAGTTGAAAATTATAGGGATTTAAAAACACTTGTGATTTGCTGTCTTGCTGCCAGCATTCTTGCAGAACAGCCCGTCAAAAGATATTCCATAGAAAAAAATTATATTTCTAATCCTATTTGCTAGTTGCAAATTATAGGGTTTTAAGAACACTTGGGATTTGCTGTCTTGCTGCCACGGTTCTTCCATAAAACCCCGTTACAGTTATTCCATAGAAAAAAATCTATTTCTAATCCTATTTGCTAGTTGCAAATTATATGGATTTAACAACACTTTAGATTTGCTCTGTTGCTGCCAGGGTTATTCCATAAAACCCCATTCAAAAGATATTCCATAGAAAAAATTATCTTTCTAATCCTATTTGCTAGTGGCAAATTTATAGGGATTTAAGAACACTTGTGATTTGCTGTCTTGCTGCTGTTAAGGATGACATTAAAAATGTATCAATATGTCCAGATCTAAGGAGTTAATTCTCAAATGTGCTTTTTGTGAAATAAGTCAGCTCGACCTGTACCTTAGTGATCCGCAATTAATATAGATTACTAGTGAACTTTGGTGCCACAAACAGAGCAATAAAGACTAATAAAAGCTACCTTCAATAAACTAATAACTATTAGTCAGTTTCAATAAAGGATAAGAAAATGTTGATCTCTCTTAATTCCAAATAAGGCCAAACGCTTCCGGAATAACTTTGTACCTAAATCAAGTGATGTGTTCTTAAATCTGATGTCATGCTTATGTAAATCAGAGGAACGCCCTCTATAAACGGTGTATAAATACAGGATGCTTTGACTAATAAATTATGCATTGATCTCAGAGAAATCCTGTCTTCTGTGCTCATTGCGTCACGACCCGGGTCAACCATCCAATCTGGCAACCATCCAATATACCTGAGGGTCCCACTTAAGAGATCCTTATCAAATGGCGCACAACGTGTGAGGCTGGAAGAAAATTCAGTAAGACTGCCAATATCTCGAGAGCCCGGCGCTTCTGCAGACGGTGGATCAGGGACACACAGACCAAAACACCGGTGTACAAAGGTAAGATATCATTTAAGATTCTTACACTTTAAAAACTTCTCTGTGTCTCCCTTATCTACTCTATTGTATGCCGGACTTCTGGGGTATGTTATAGACCAAGTCTTTCTGTACTTCCAGACCAGTTTTTGGTCAAGAACCATAGAATATCCTTTTGATACTTTAAAGTGTTATATTGTATTGTAGTATATGTGTGTTTAATTTCTGTTTGTCATATATGTAAAAACTCATGCTGCTAATATGCTAAAATGCAAATAGGGATTTAGAGAAGGTTTTTGGTTTCTGTTTGCCTGCCTGGTTTTGGGGCTATTCACCCTATGGTTGGTATTTAAAATATATGAGTACACCAAGTTGAGTTTTATGTAAATACCAATTTTTTATTTATTTTTTCTCACCCAAAGACCAAGGGGGGATTTAGTGACGTGACTCTGGATAGTCACATGGCCAAGTCCTAAATCATATTTGGGTCTACACACCTAAAACTGATGTTTGTGCACGATTTAAAATATATATATATAATATATATTTTGCAGTTGTCAGGTTCAGCAAGAGTAGCCCGGGACTCGTAGCGTTTCGAAAACGCTGCAAGAGAAAATTTTTTTGGGAGATTGGGTGAGGAAAAGGGAGAAAGGTACATAGGGAAGCATTCAGAGTCAGTCAGAGGCAGAGAGAAAAAGGAAAAACGGGGAATAGGCTTTGTTCTTTGTTAAAAAGGAAGAAAGAGTTAGGTTTGTTTAAATGTGTGTCTGTTTCTTTTCCTTTTCCTTTAAATGGTTGTAAAACTTGCAGAGTCTATTCATAGACTCTAAAGGTCACTGTCACTGTAGCGTGAACGACCTTTGTACCTCCCGCTGCTATTCACTGCCACACCTGTCTCTCTGAGACACGGGCCATAAAATATATGTTACATGTTTTACACAGGAGTCCTCGAATGATTTCTGCTGGAAGTGTGTATGCTTGTTATAAGGATTACATAAATAAAATCCTGTCTGAGATAAAGGACTCCAACTAGGTGTGATAAAAGTAAATACACATAGTCACAGGGCTACACGTCCCCAGTCACCCTCCCTTTGACCAATTTTTTTCTCTCGAAACCCATACTTTACTATCTACCTCACTTCTTGTTTGTTTTGTTCTATTTTGTTTGTCTGTGTCTATCTACAAGTTAAAAGGCAGGGCATCACTACCGCCAAGATGGGTGGTGAGGCCAGTCACTTAAGCAAGGAAAGCTGGGATGCACGTGATATAGTTAGTCAGAGAAGAGGAATTGCGGCTGTAAAGGGTTCTGGTAAGTTGCTGAAAAGTCTGGGTATGTGTGATGACCCACTGGACGCCTCACTGTGGCATTCTGCCCTAGTGACAAGTGGTGGCTGGCTCAGAGATCATAAGTTATTTGATCAAGCCAGAATGTGGGCCAGCGTAGCGAAAGAAATGGAACGAGAAGGTGTATGGTGTAAGGAGGAAACTGAGGAAGGAATCAGGTATAGAAAGACAGGAGACAGCCCAGAGGTAGGAAAGCATAGAAAAATAGGAAGAACACCTTCATCACGTACACCCTGTATGGTGGCTTCAGTAGGGAAAGTATGGACATGTGTATGTGGGCAACAGAATCCCGACTTTCGGGAGACATGCCTAGCCTGTGGGAGACCAAGGCCAAGGCAGGAGAAGGCGACAGGATTGTATCCTGTCATATACACACAGAGTAGGATGTATGATCCAAATGCTACTATGTATCCTCCTGTTCTAAAACAAGAGGACACTCTAACTACACAAGAGGGGATGCCTGGACATCTCCACACTCTAAATGCAACAGGAAATGTTGATGAAGAGGCACTTATGGGTCACATCAACCCCTGGGCCATCTACTTCCGGAGCAGCGGCACCATGGTAATACAGTAACTCAGTATAAACCTTGGACCCCACACGATCAGATAGCATTACTCAAAGATGCCCCAGATCCCTTTGACTTGTCAATGGCTTTTTTACAGGTGGATGTCGGGTCTGTATCATACGCTACATCTGTACCTGGTCAGATCTAGCATCCCTCTTGAAGGGAAAAATTGGTGAAGCCAGAATGCAAGCAGTCATGGATGACATAGAAAAGGTGGCATCAGCACACTATAACTTATATGATGACAATTATACTCGAACCGTGCAATCAGGGCAAGACTTTTTAAGGGGTCTAGAACGATGGTGCAGACAGAAAGTGGAAGAATCCACAATTTCTCTCTTAGATGTAGTGCAGGGTCCCAAAGACACAGTGGACCAATTCTGGGGAAATTTAAAAAGATAATGGATTTAGGATATGAAGAAACAGGGAGGTGGGAAAAAAACTCTTCCATGGGTCTTTTATGACAGGTCTTAAGCCACAGCTCCGACAGAGGGTCCAAACAGCAAAACCTGACTGGAGGACATGCAATATTGAAGAATTAGTGCGTGTAGCAAAGGGGGTGGAGCTAGACCAAAAGGCAAACCCATCCCCATACAGCATGTATCTGATGATACTTGGAGACAAAAGCCAGTCACGCGGGAGCCCGTGAGATGTTGGAATTGCGGCCGTCCCGGGCATTTGAGGAGACAGTGCAGACTCCCCCCGACTAGGACAAGACCCCCAGCAAGACAGACCCCCAACAGGCAAACAGGAAAAAGGAGTTCCCATCGCCCCAAAGCACCATAGAAGTTCGGCAACCCGTACATTTCTTTCCCCTTGGCACCCAAAGTAAGCTGTTTTACTGTACTGTATGGAAATGAGGGGCATGCAACAGGGGTTTTAGCCCAAAAACGTGGTCAGCCAAACAGTCCAGTGCCTATTACTCTGCAAGACTGGATCTGTCCGCTAGAGGATCCCCATCATGTGTCCGAGCATTGGCAGCAGTGCACTGCTGCTGGAAAGGCATCATAAATAGTGCTGGATTATCCGTCTCACTCATTTTACACCTCCGCATGACCTACATAATATCCTTAACCAGGTCCAAGTCCCAAGCACATTCTGTGGCTAGACAAACTCAGACTTCAATGTGCCCTGCTCATGCCCCCAAAATGACTCTCAAACGATGCATGATCATTGAATCCAGCTACTCTAATTCCCATTTGACGTAGTGGATGACAAGGGGGTTGGGGGGGGAGAGCAGGAGACCCCCTACTATTTCTTCAGGGCTTTATCAGATGAAGAGGTTTCCAGAACATACAAACCTGAACATGGATTGCAAAAAAATTAAAGGGCGCCCTTATGGCACAGAAACATCAGGATTTCACATGTTTTTGATGTACCTCTCCTAATACAGATGTTTTGAGTTATTGTTGTAGATGGCTCTAGAAGCATCGTTGAAGACCGGACGGTTTTCTACACTGGGTATGCAGTGGTCACACAAACAGAGGTATTAGCAGCTGAACCACTTGCCGCCACGTATCGGCCCAACAAGCAGAGATTATCGGCACCTCCGTTGCAGTGCTTAGAAGAGTCAAAAGGACAAACGCAGCAACATATACACAGATTCCGGTATGCTTTTGGAATTGCCCTGCCCAAGTTACGGTCCCATAAGGAAAGCAAGGGATATTCCTTACATCAGCAGGGCACTCCCATAAAACATGGTCAACCTCATCACGCAACTAATGAGGCCTACTGCTTCCTAAAGAGGTTTGCCATAGTCAAGGTAAAAGCACACACAAAAGGCTCGACACAAATGAGCACGGTGTCAAAGAGAGGCAGACAGAATGACAAGCAGGCGGCCAGGAAGCCAAGGGTGGAGAGAGGCAAGCGCACCCAAGATCTGGGACAAGAACAAGAGGCCCAGCGACACACCGGCCCAACTGATCATGAATGACCACTGAGTGCAATGGTCCTTGACCTAGGAATCCTGAAACTCTGACCCGGCAAATCCACTGGGGAAGAACTGAAGGTCCTGGTCAAAGGCTGGAGCACAGGAAAGTGAAGGTCTGTGGAGGGTGGTGATTGCGGCGGTATGCTTGCCCAGGTTCCCTTATACCCTGCAATTGTCCAGGCTGCACACGGTCCCACACACCTGTCCAAAAATGCCATGTGTGCTCTAGTCCGAGAAACAATGGTTTGCTCCAGGATTCACACAGTTGCTACCAGATATGCACAATCATGTCTCACATGCATACGAACACAACCCAGGTATAGTAATCAAGGTACCCCAGAAACATACAACCAAAAGCTCTCTTTCCATTCCACGTTTTGCAATTGGATTTCATACTCAGCTAGCCCAAAGGGTAGCACGTATGAATATGTCCTTGCTTGTGTAGATCTCTTCTCAGGGTGGCAAAGCCTCATCCCGATGCCAAAAGCCCCTGCAGAAAGCTACAGCAAAGAAACTAATGACAGAAATATTCTGTAGGTTGGAATATTGTGGAGACTTTTGGAAAGTGGACCGAGTACCCATTTTCACTGGAGAGGTAATGCAACCCTCATAATGCAATGCAGATGTTATGGTTACGTGCCAAGCCTTCCACACTCCCTATCACCCCCAATCTAGTGGAAAAATAAACGACTGAATGGACTCTGAAGCTAAAAATTTCAAAAGGCAAGAGAGGAGCTTGGAAAACCTTAGGACAGAGTGATTTCTATTAGCACTCTTATTCAGTCAGGTATACACCAGAATATTAAAACAAAAATGGTCTTCCTTTTGAAGGTACTACTTGGGTCAGCCCCAAGTGGAGGATTTCTTTACTCCCACAAACACTACAGCTTCAATGTGACAGTCCACTAGTTTATTCCAAAATCTGCACAAGAGGCTCTCTACTGTACATAAACAAGTCTATGAATCTATTCCAGATCCAGACAGCCATGAGGGGGCTCTCATTCTCTTCGAACCGAGGTGATTGGGTAGTTTGGTGAAGAGACATACCAGAAAACCGCTAGAACCAAGATTGATGGTCCTTTCCAGTTTCTCCTCAACCACAGACACCTCAGTAAAACTTGAAGAAAGCCAACAGGATCCATGGCAAAGTCACTGTAAACGTCTGGAACGGAAGGTTGATTCTGCTCATAGATGATGGTGATATTCCCTTTCAGAGCTCAAACTACGGATGGGCTGGAGCGGAAACCCAAATGCGGATGTGGTAATTAAAAAAAAATGTGGTTTCAAAACCTCCCAGGCCATCAGCAACCTTCCCTATTTGATTTCTGTAAAGGTGGGTACCATGTGAATGGGACAACACAGTGGATTGACAATAGATAAATTTGGTTACAGGGTCCCAGGTGGCTGTACATACATCTGTGTCAGCCAGAGCAGGAAAGAAAACTGCAATTCTTGGTCATGAATGCAGGTTGGAATACAGGGGATCCATGGGATACAAACACCAAAGGAAGCTATGACCAGGGTTGTCAGACAGGTGCATCCCCTCACAGAAAGGATGACTATTTTAAGGAACACCCCCAAATTTGGGGGGAAATATTTTTGGGTGGGGGAAAAAAAATCCAGCAAGCACTGAGTGTTAAGACAGACCTTTAATCCCCATGTAATAAACATAAATGGACCCCTCACCAGAGATTGAAGGCCTATATTATTAGGATTGTATGTTCCCCAGCCAAAAGGGGTCACACAAGACCTTTTGGGGTTAAAAACCTTAACAAGATACCAGATAGCAGTGACATGGGAGACCAGACCCACTAACTCAACGCGGCTCACCGACCATTTAGACCTCACGACCTTAGAGGAAGTGACTTATGAAGATAAATCGCCCTAAAACAGGTTACACAGAAAGAAATGAGTGGTAAATTGGATGAGGTACACAGCCCTTCAAATCAAAGAACAATTGTATCGCATGTGCAACAGCTAGCCACACTTAGGGACAATACCATTTAAAATTTGAGGATGGAAACCTAAAATGGACTTCCTGTATCCTGTCCCTATACAACGCCTCATATGACTTCGCTATAGATGGACAATATATCGTAACATCCTAGCACAAAAGTACCACAGTAAAAGTGGATCAGATACCCCCTAGAAGAGTGGGCAATCCAGGGAACTACAACCTGTTTCCAAAGAACAGAAATGAAGGTAGTCTGGGAAATTTAACCTCAGAATTTTGTGAAGTTTACAACTCTCAGTAGACTAGGAATAAAGATGATATTAGGCTAAATGGTGTTTTTTATAAACCAGAGTGTGCAAGAACTGACTTATGGTGGTTGTGTGGATACATGAAGTTAAGACCAAGATTAGTTTCAGAGTGGGTGGGTAGTTAACTCTTGTGCAAATACTTATGCCCATTCCAAATAATCTCATCAGACCAAAATACATGCTAGAATTACCAACTTTAAGTGCTGAAGGTTCACAAGAAGAAAGGAGAGAGATGGTACCACAGGGATCTTTTGACACAAAAATCTATATAACAACATAGGAGTCCCCCAGAGTAGTACCCCGCATAAGTTCAAGCCAGAAATCAGATATCAGCTGTTTTGAATACGGTTTCTCTTTGTGGGTTTCAGTAAATAAGAATGTATATTGATAATTATATCTATATAATCAACAAGATTCGAATTAATTTTACGTAGAGATGCAATAAGAGGTTAAGCTTGACCAGATGGGGCCCACCTCTTTGATGACATGGCGAAAATAGGGAATGGCACTAGACATGCTTTTGCGGAAAAAGGGGGGGTTTGCAAAATGTTTCGGCATCTTATTTTTTGTACTTTATCCAAACAAACAGCTCCTGATGGTAGTGTCACCAAGGCCTGGAGGACTGACAACCTATCTGAGGAACTTGCAGAAAATTCTGGTATCGAGAACCCCTTCACTGACTGGCATGGAATCCATGGTTTGGAAAATGGGAGCATCTAGTGTCCAGTTTTGCTGATTTCCAGTTGTCAAGTGGTCCCGCAGCAATATTCGATTACTGTGGATGTTGCTGTGTCCCCCCTTGCCTCGAGGATCCTCCGAAGAATGTTGTTGCTTCCTGAATAATACTAAGTATGTTGAACATACCGATCCCTTGAAGAGAATTGCCCATGAATCTACCAAAAATGTATAAACTGTCCTGGACATTTCCCGTTTGTTGGTTTGAGTGCGAGCGCGATCGAGGTAGCACTGTTCTACTCTGCGCCGCGAGCTCGCGCGCGCCCCCTCCATGACAAGGATAAGTACCGGTCCATGTACCCCAGATATTACACTTCCATATATAAGTTGAGACCTTGGAGTATTGTAACTTAGGGTAAACAGGGCAACTTAGGTCTATCATTTGCCCCGAGGGCCGCCTTCTCGGGGCGATGTCTCCGACTTCACTAATAAGGGAAAGCAGGAAAGGGAAAAGATTAGGAAATCCATCAAGAGGGGTTGTCAGATGTCAAGCGTGGTACGTGTCATCACAAAAGGGGGGATTTGTTAAAGGATAACATTAAAATGTAAGCAAATGTCCAGATCTAAGGAGTTAATCTCTGGTAAATTTTCCCGCTCGTAAGCGTAAAGCTGACTTGTCCCCTAGAAATCGTTTTAATCACAGATTGCTAGTGAACTTTGGTGTGACAAATAAAACAAATAAAACTAAACATGAAACCTAAATGAAAACAATCAGTGAAGTAATAAAATGCTCCTTCAAAAAAAACCCAATAACTGTTATTTTTCGATAAAAAATAAAAACAGGGGACCTCTACAAATTTCCCTAATAAGGCCATTTTCCCGGGGACAACTTTGTCCCAAAATCTAGGAGTGTTCTTAAATTGATGTCATGCTTAGTAAATCAAAGGAACCCTCTAAAAAACGGGAATAAATACGGGTGCTTTAACAAAATAAATTATCATTTGGCTCAGAGAACCTGTTTTCTGTTCTTTGCATCAAAACCCCCGGGTTCAAAAACCAAATCGGGCAACCATCCAAAACCGAAGCCCCTTTAAAAACCTCCTTAACAACGGTTCTGAAAACCTTGCTGTTTTTTTCACCCCCTCACAGAAAAAACCAGCAAAATGAACTTTTGGAAAAGAGAAAAAAAATTCAGAAAGAAATGATCTTTTTAAAAAAAAAGTTTCAAGATTTTGGCAATTGGGCCACAACATATCAGAGATCCACCCTGATTCATCTTGGGAAATCAAACGATCCACATTTCTGTGGAAATCGGATGCATTTGTTTAATGACCCCCCACTGTGTAAAGGTCCCTCAAAATACGCTACTGCGGGCAGGACAAAACCTCTATGGCGGGCGAGCAGCTTGGGGGCCCTTTGTCCATTAGGATACCCGAATCTATTGGGCCAAAAAACATACAAAAAAAATCGGTGTTGAGACGCAATAGTCGTGCACCCTATTTAAGCTGGTCTCGTGTGTTGATTTGCCATGCATTGCATCGTTGGGGATGGTAAAAAAAGATTTTCCAAGGCACCCTTTAGGTTCTCCACCTTGCCTGCTCTGCTGCTCCCCTATGGGTACTTGGCACTCAAGCGCACGTCGCTGATGTTGTTCCCCCCGTACATTTTGGGGAAGTGAAGCGACGCAACTATTCCCAGTTGATCAAACAGCAAGGTCTCCATTTCCCGCATTTTTTCCTTATTTTGGTGGGGGGGAAGAAAGGCTGATTTTGTTTTGTACCGGGGACCAGGGGGGCGCCCCCCGTAACGTTTTCATTTTGATGGCCTTATGCGAGGGTCATGTTGGGGGAAATGGAGCTCCAAGCACTCATGTGAGAGATGGAGCCTTGATTTTCCCCAAACCCCGGGGCGAGGGGGACTAGCAAACTGATCTTCCTCAACTTCCCCCCTGCCTCAAAAATTTCCCCAAACCCCTTCCCAAGGGGGGACACCGGGAACGCGGGGGTCTAGGAATACCTCCTCCTCCTCCCCGCTTCCTCCAGCACAGCTTCAACACACCCCGACTTGCCTGAGATGATGCACCCTGAGAGCTGATGCGTTTCCCCTTGCACTCGCCCTGGACCCCGAACCACTGCCTAATGAAGAACCGATAAAATTGAGAAACTGTTGGGCCTTGTGGATTCGACGGAGAGAAAGGCCCCGGGTGTCCGCATCTGTGTCCGTCTCCTCCTCCGTCGCTGGCGGGACCTTTGTTTCAGAGTGTCCAATGATCTTTTCCAGAACTAAGATCACCACAATGCTCATGCTGACAATGGCTCGCCACACTAAACCATTTTGGTGGCTTCTTCAAAACTGGTAAGGATGGTGCAGAGCTCTTTCACCTGGCTCCACTCTCGGTGGCTCAACACCCGAGGTCCGCACCGCTGCTTGTCAGGCCATGTGTCACTTCGTACTGCGTAATGGCATTGCGCTGCTTCCACAATCGCTGGAGCATGTGGAGGGTGGAATTCCAGCGTGTTGCCATGTCAACAATGAGACGGTTGACAGGGAGGCCGAGCTGACGCTGCAACGCAGCCAGGCGGGATGAAGCAGGGTGTGAATGGCGGAAGTGCGAACATAGATTCGACCCTTTCCTCGCAGGCAGTCCAGACCCGGGTAGCTCTTTAAAAATTTTCTGGACGACAAGGTTCATAAACATGTGCCAGGAAAGGGATGTGCTCCAGCCTACCGATTTTAAAGGGGCGGGCCAGCAGATTTCGCCCGTTACACACACCACCTTGCGGGCAGAAGGTTCTTGGCACCCAGCCCAGCGCTCGCTCGTTGCGGAGAGCCGTCCACAGCTTCTGACCTGTGTGTGGACGGTCTCCAAGACAGATTAATTTCAACACGGCCTGGTTTCTCTGGGCACGTGAGGCCACCAGAGGACCTTGGGGGAAAGAACCCTGCTCCATCCCTGCGGTTTTGAAGAGCGTGCGCCGAGCCTGAGAGCCACCGTTACCCTCAGAGACATCCACCCAGCTCACCCAGTGAGCTGTCACAGAGATATAGCGGCCTTGGCCGTGCTTACTACCCATGTGTCGGTGGTCAGATGGACTTTTCCGGCCACAGATGCAGACAACGCGCTTGAAATTTTAGTGACACGGGGCGGCCCAGGGCAGGGACGGCTTTTCTGGCAAAGATGCCTGCTCGCATCTGGTATCGGGGGCAGGCGAGGGGCCCTGACGTGGCGGAACCCCTCTGTGTCCGCCAGACGGAAAGGCAACATTTCCAAGGCCAAAAGCCTGGCAATGCCGAAAAATTTAGGCTTTTGGCTTTTGGATGGTTTGGGGTTTAAAGGTTTCTTAGCTCCCAAACCTGAAGACAGAAGGGTGGGTGCTAGATGGCTGCTGTACGGCTGCAGGTCGTCAAACGGCAAAAAGGAGAAGGGTAGGATGGGGCTCTGGTGGGGCTGTTGGTACTCGGGCGATGGGAGGCTGAAGCGGAGGCTGATCCTGATCATGACTCTGAGAGACATGGGCACTGAGGAACGCTTGTTTGGTGGCGGAGGAGGAGGAGGCGGAGACAGAGGGTGTGACAGTGGTTGGAGGCCCGCGTCGGTCTGGCCTTTTTTGGTCAAGTGTTGTCTCCATTTCAACTCATGCATTCGCTGCATGTGACTAGACATGTTGGTGGTGGTTAACCACCTAAGGTTCTTGCCTCTACTTATGCGTTTACGGCAAAGGCGGCATATGACATCGCTGGGTGAATCAGAGGGTTGCTCAAAGAAGGCCCAGGCTTGAGAGGCCCTGGACCTTTTTGACGGCGATAACGAGGAGCGGGGTTTTTCGCTGACAGTGGCTGGCGGAATCATATCAGCGGACTTCTGCGACCGCCCTCTCCCCTTTTTTAGGCGGAACCCTACTGACACTACCCATCGCTTCCCTTTGTCCCGTGATAAGCGCCTGCAAGCAAATTCTGCTGAAAAGACCACGTTGGTCCGCAATGTCGTCATCATCATCATCATCATCAACACAGGTGCTTCGCGTCCTAACTTCTGCATCCAGGAGCTGCGGGCTACAAGAAGATGGACTGCAAGATGTTGCCGACCCCCGGATTTTTGCCGATTGACCGGCTTCCTACTCCTCCTCTGATGACATCAATAATTGGGCGGCAGAGCAAAAGAAAATCACCTCCCTTTTGGGCCCCTTGATCTTTTAACATGCTTCTGACCCAACCGCATTTTTTTCATCAAAAAGGTCTTCAGAAAATGGATTATCCACAGTGGTGGTACAGAGGGTTTACATTTGGCTGCTTCTGTTGGACGGGTGCTGATGATGCTGATGACGACATTTGTGGACGTGACTGGGGAGGAGAGAGATAAGACGCTGGGTGCAGGTTGCATTCCCCACTGAAGGACAGAGGGGCGACGCTGTTCGTTATGAGTTTCACGGGCCCCTCCCCCGTGAGACAGGCCTGAGGGTCCTGCAACTGACGACCCCGGGATGCGTGTTGTCCCGACGGGAAAGGAGCACCTTCTATCGTCCCTCTACCTCCTGTCCCCCCCCTTTTCCCTCGTTCCCCTAATTTTCGCCCATGTTCGAAATAAAAAATTTGGGGAAAAGGTATGAAGGTTTTTGGAAATCTTTATAAAAAGGGAAAATCCGCTTTCGCAAACCCCTAAAATCAAAAAAAAATTGCGGATTCAATTTAACTGAAAGTAGATCTATCAACAAAGCTTACTGACCAAAAGTGAAAAAACACTGCAAAGTTAAGATTTTAAAAAGGTTATTTTTGGCCCTTTCAATTCACTTGGGGAACAAAATTGTGATTACTTTTAAATGCAAGGGCCTCAATAAACAAAGCTGTAGTGCCCAAAGTGAAAAAAACAGTATTGAATGTTTTTGGGATAAAAAAAATTTTTTTGGGGACCTTTCAATTCACCTGTGGTGATACAAAATTGCTGTATTAATTTTAAAGTGCAAGGGCCTCAATGAACAAAGCTGACGCGCCAAAGTAAAACACGTATTGAAATTATTCGGATAATAAAAGGTTTTTTTTGGGCCCCAAACAACCCTGTGCTGAACAAAATTGGGGATTCAAATTTAACGCAAGGGGGCTATATCAACAATGGAAGGGGGAAAAATTGAAAAAGAAACCTTTAAAATGAAACACAAAACAAAGTAGCAAACCTAGGGAAAACCTCACCCCCTATGTCTTTGGTTTTGACCTGTTCCTTCCCTTTTGATGAGCTAGCACCTCCGTAACGCCCGATCCTTGGCTCCCCCAAGAGCCCATTTCTTGAGATACAATTTTACTGTGACAAAAGCTACATGGGAAGCTTAGAAAATTAAAAAAAGAATTTTTAGAGCATTTATTTCAATAAGGGAAGGGGGAAAAAACCTAATTGGGGGTGGGCCAAAAAATTTATAAACACGAAAGGGAAAAATTTGGGAAAATAGTGCTGCTTTGCTATTGAAAGGGGAATAAAACCCCGGAAAGGAGGGGATGGGAAAGGAGGGTTGATTAAGGGGGGGTTTTGGGTTTATGCCTTTAAACCCCGGGCCCCAAAAGGGTTAAACTTAGAAACAATTTGCATACATTTATTGAAAAAAAAAATATTCATTTTATAATAAAAACCACAATAGGTTCCGTAAGTTTTTTGAAAAATGCAACAACATTACTTGAAAAAAACAAAGTTCCACTTACTATAGGAAGAAAATAAGGATGGGGTTTTAGACAGAACTTTTTTATTTGGGGAAGTGATGTCATGGGGTAGGTAACCCGTCATATCATATAAAAAATTAGAAGTTTGTTTAAAAAGCTGTCACCCTGACAGGGGCTCGTTATACCCGAAAGGTAGGGGTTTTTTTGATACCTTCTAATGTAAAAAATTTAAAAAAATTTTACTTTCTCCCCGCGGCCCCCTTTTTTCTTTTTGCTGAAACTATCTGAGTATACTGATAATAAAAGTGGAGTTTTTACCCAAAAAAGCCTGCAGTTACTAAAAAGATTTATTAAAAATTTAGGGGTCCCAAACCAAAATATTTCAATAAAAAGATAAAAATAAAAC